>JAWPHD010013281.1:0-69418 GCA_037043455.1 Cyrtodaria siliqua
AAGTAGTTTCTAAGTCACACAGAGAACTACATGTAAACCTTAAAGGGGTTGATGCATTATTTTCAAACAGGATTTTTTTAAAAGGGCTCTAATAAATCTTTAAAAAAAACCTGAAAAAAATATCAAAATGCCATGAAAAATAAAGGAGATGTGACCTATTGAAAATTTGCAAAGAACATAAATGGAGGCGGCCATCTTAGCACGATTACGTCATCGCGCCGTTTTACCATATATGGCATCTTGACAAAATGTATTTTAAAGCAAATAAAACCACTGCAAATTGATTAAAAATAAATATACAGATGTAAAATGTATACATTTTAGTATTATTTTTCATTTGCAGTGATTTTCCTTTGCTTTAAAAGACATTTTATCAATATGCCATATATGGCAAAAAGGCGCTCGGATGACGTCATCGTTCAAAGATGGCCGCCTCCATTTATCTTTCTTTGCACATTTTCAATAGGTCATATTTCCTTTCATATTGTATGACATTTTGATAATTCTTTCAGATTTTTTCAAGTTTTTCAGAGCCCTTTTAAATAAAACTGTGTTAAAACATAGTGCATCAACCCCTTTAACTGAATTCGTTTCGTACAATCAAAAGCCCCCTTTTCCGAAGGTCGAAGTGTTTTATCAATGAGGCACCTGATGCGCAAAGTCTGTAATTTAGACAGTTTACCTCATATCTCCACCTACATTCACTTTAAAGGTAGTTTATCTCATTTAAAATGATTATATATAACATATAACATGCAGTTTATTATATTAATATTCCATTTTGAAAGTCGCTCTGTCTTTCTGTCTCTCTCTGTATCGTTCTCTCTCTCTGTTCTTATTTTATTTTATATGGTTGTGTGTGTGTGCGTTTGCGATGCGTCGTGTGCGCGTGTTGATAGTGTTGATGTAAACTAACTTAGTTCTATCCATTTGCATATATGTCTGCTATGAATTTTGAGATATTGAATGATGTCTTGTAATATAGTTGCAATAATATATTATTAAAACGCTAATGCTTTTGGTTAGCTCCGTTTTTAAGTACCTTAATACATCAAGCTGTACAAACAGATACATGCAGGATTACATATATATTATTTGTCAATGACAGACAGTGACTTACGTTTTTACATATCATTGAATCTAGGTAAGATATTTGGGTAACGGTATTTGATTAGCATCCGTTGTGAAAGAAAGTATGAATAGTCGTCGAACACAATTAAACACAAAAACAAATTCAGACTCGGTTTGATTGAGACTCTGGTCATGAACGGTAGTGGAACGTGCTTGCTACCCTCCACGCCCTCTAGCCCCAGTTTGAGCAGAAATCAATATCATCAATAGACATAGGACTATTTTAAACGTTAAAAACAGATAAACGTAACAATCTAAATGATTAATATAAATTCATGCCTAACATAAGTCAATATGAACGATTTGCTGATTCCAGTTAATCTATTTGATACGCTTCGACAGACCTAGCCTCCAGATCATACACATAAACACCCATAGGAGAACGTTACTTTCGTATACACAATTATGTGAACTATCATCAAATATATATGTTTTTTGTTACTAACTACTAAAATAAGCAAGCGTCTGCACCAAGCCAGGCTGCTGTTTTACTATCCAAACTTCAGAGCTGGGCATAATTCTACCATTAACTCAGTATATATTTTATATTATTATATCTGACGTAGATGCAAAATGCGGAGAGAAATGGTTACATTTGTAAAATTGCGAAAAAACATCTTTCTCTGTCACAACAATTTAGAATGACGTCCCTCGAGCAAAGAATATGCGGTTATCACAACGCTGTAACTATTTGCTGATCGGGGATTGCATTTAAAACGATAAACAAAATGTGCTGTTCAAAACCAGTCGGTGTTGGCGTTGGCTTGTAATAGCACGAGATGTTCCTGATGTCAATGCTCGAGTCCATTACTTCATATAACACTACAAGGGAACTATTGCAAAGACGCCTTGAGCAAAGCATACACTTACGCTGTGTGTTTCTCATAGCGGATAGTCTATTTAAATACAATGTATAATGAAAAAAATATATATAGCCGTATAAACTTACCAAAAACCCCGAAGCAAATGGTTTTAATTTTAATTAGCTCTATGGATCTCAACGTAATAGTTTAGTAAGAGCGTTTAATCTAGAAGTTAATTTTCAATTCTATAATTACAAAAAACACATTAGTGCCTGAAAAACAGTTGCTAAATATAATTATCATCACTGGTAATCTCATCATATTTTGAGAATAATTTTGGAACTCTTCGGCGACAAAGTCACTCGCAAGATAGAATGTTGTCATCAGAATATTTAAGTATGAATTTGTTAAGTATTCCGATTTCAACGATTACAGCCTAGCACCCTGTTAATTATTTCTTTAAATGCATTCGTCATACAGCTCGTACCGCTGATAAACCCTCTAGAACTATCACAGCTGGCTTCGTGTACTCTTTTATAATTAGGTGATCGTTCATATTTATAGAAAATGTACTTCATGAGTATATAACAAAAACACAATGGTATTTTTCGTGTTGTAATACAGGCCTTATGGGTTATAGTTGATAAGCACGTGAAAACGGGGCCAACAATCCATTAACAAACTATATTGAGGCCGAGATCCATGTATAAATCTAGACTTGGTCACATTATTAAGAATTATAATATGTAGATATTTGATTACAAATAGACAACGAATCAGTCATTTCGCTGCATCGCCAAGTGCATCCAACAACAACTGAGATGATTAAAAACTGGCATACAGAGTGCTATCAGTCCACTGCCAAGCCAATCAGCATATTGTCTATTAATATGGATTAAGATCACCACATTGAACGCACGGGATCACCATATTAGTCAATTGGTGGATTTTAAGAGGACCATACTGCCAATTAATGGATTTAGATCACCATATTGTCAGTTGGTGTTGTCAGTTGATGGATTTAGAGGACCATACTGCCAATTAATGGATTAAGATCACCATAGTTGTCATTTGATTGGATTTAGAGGACCATACTGCCAATTAATGGATTTAGATCACCATATTGTCAGTTGGTGGATTTAGAGGGACTATACTGCCAATTAATGGATTTAGATCACCATATTGTCAGTTGGTGTCTGTCAGTTGATGGACTTTAGAGGACCATACTGCCAATGAATGGATTTTAGATCACCATAGTGTCATTTGATGGATTTAGAGGACCATACTGCCAATTCATGGATTTAGATCACCATATTGTCATTTGATGGATTTAGAGGACCATACTGCCCAATTAATGGATTTAGATCACGCATAATAGTGTCATTTGGTGGATTTAGAGGACCATACTGCCAATTAATGGATTTAGATCACCATAATAGTGTCATTTGGTCGGATTTAGAGGACCATACTGCCAATTAATGGATTTAGATCACCATAATAGTGTCATTTGGTGGATTTAGAGGACCCATACTGCCATTTAATGGATTTAGATCACCATATTGTCAGTTGATAGATTTAGAGGACCATACTGCCAATTAATGGATATAAATCACCATATTGAACGCAAGAGGTCTATATAATACGATACGATGATGAAGACGGTAAACAACATGAACATCTCTTACAATGTTCAATACTAAGACTCAATATGTTGTTATACCATTTCCCATGATTATTGGATAAGCCATTTATTCTTCCATTAAGCACGAATTGTAGCTTTTGCAAGCTTATACCTTAGGCTATGCCAACTTACACTGAGCATTATGATAGGCTATGTCTACACACATGCAGGAGGAATGATAGACTATGCCTACAACCAGGAGGATTATGAAAGGCTATTGCTACAAAGAGGATGATTGATAGACTATACCTGCAAACAGGAAGGATTATGATGGGCTATGCAATTCAAACAGGGAGGATTGATATGCTGTGCCTACAAGCAGGATAATTGATAGAATATGCCTAGAAATAGGAGGATTATGACAGGCTATGTCTACAAACAGAAATATTGATAGACTATTGCCGACAACCGAGGAGGATTATGTTAGGAATTATCTACAAACAGGAGGATTGATAGATTATCCCTACAAACAGGAGGATTATGATATGCTATGTCTACACACAGGAGGATTGATATACTTTGCCTACAACCAGGAGGATTACGAAAGGCTATTGCTACAAAGAGGATGATTGATAGAATATACTTTAAAACAGAATGATTTATGATAGGCTATGCCTTCAAACAGGAGGATTGATGGACTTTTGCCTAGAAATACGAGGATTAATGATAGGCCTATGTCTACGAACAGGAAGATAGATAGTCTATGCCTACAACCAGAAGGTTTATGATAATGCTATGTCTACACACAGGAGGATTTATATACTATGCCTACACACAGGAGGATTATGAATATGCTATGCCTTTAAACAAGAGATTGATATGCTATGCCTGCACACAGGAGGATTATGATAGGCTATGCCTTCAAACATGAGGATTGATATGCTATGCCTACATACAGTAGGATTGATAGGCTATGCCTAAGAAACATGAATATTGATAGGCTATACTTACAAACAGGAGGACGGATAGGCTATGTTTACAAACAGAAGGAATTTAAAGGCTATATTTATAGAAGGAATTGATGGGCTAATGCCTACACACAGGAGGAATAGGGCTATTCCTACAAACAGGAGGATTGATAGGCTATGCATTCAACACAGAGGATTAATGATAGGCTACTGCCTAAAACAAGGCAGATTGACAGGCTAAAGAAATATAAAATGATCGGACAGTGAAAGTAGCATTCAAGGGAGGACCGTCAACCACAAAACACAGAAACAAACACGCAAACAGACAAACAATAAGGCAAAAGTAATAATAAATGCAAACGACATCACAAACATAAAAGGGTTGACAATAGGGCTGCCGCCTTGGAACGGTCAGTGGCAAAGTAGGCCACTGGGGGTTTAAACCGATTCTAGGAGTGCCCACCAAACCTCACACTTACCTACAAACTGGACCCAGTGGGCACACGACGTCAAAGTGACGTTGGATATTGGTTGGATCTTGGTCGCGACGTCGGCGACGAACTAAATCCAACTTCTAATCGACGTCAAATCTCAACGTTGTTATGACGTCAAGAGGCGACGTAATTACTCAACATGCTGAGATAACTGTTTTAAATTTTACTGTTTTTGATATATGAACCAAACTTAATTGCCGGTATCATACGACAATTGCATTGACTTTAATATCAACAAGTTGCCCGCAATGTTATGTGCCGCTAAACCTCTCAAATTATATTCTACTTTCGCCTGTATGTATATAGGAGTCCCAATACTCTTCAATTAAGAGATAATAAATAAAACACACACACAAATTAACATGCACGCACATGCTAACCAACACGCACGCACGAACAATATACAATCAAAAAAAACATGATATTGCCACAGCTAGAATGTCGTTCTTCAAACGTTTGTTCAAAGTTTTTAAATTGGTCCTTTCTTAGAGGTGTCTAACAATAATTACGTCATAATAATGTCGATCGTGACGACAGAATAAATTTCGTTCTTTTAGATTTGAATGTTAACTAAAGAAGTCAGTGTTTTCTTTCTGTCCGAGGAGTGATATATAATAAATTGGATTTTGGGATTTAAAAAGAATAAGGTAAATGCTAATAAATTAACATATATTGAAGAATGACAAATAGTTGATGCACATGATATGAATTTAAAAACATTTGAAATGAGATTTTTCAACAAAAAAGCATTTTAGGGAACATAATATTTTCTAATTGTTAGATATAACGGGTTATGGAACCAAATATTAAAATGTTCATGGTATATGTACTTTGCATGTTCCCTCATTAATATTTTAAAATTGCTGGGCTGTGCAAGATGGAGGGATCAGTGTTAAGGGACGTTGTCAAGAGGATAATGGAGAGGTAAATAGGAATTGACTGTGATAATGTTGGGGTTTATTGGCGTGTAAACCGAAAAAAAAACTGTACACGCTGTTACGTGGTACATACATATATAAAGCATGTACATGTACCATGATCTATTTTCGCTTTGACGAGGTAATGCCACAGTATATTGTGGAAAGTATATTGTATATTGAAGATACAGTCGGTGATGACGATTTGAGCATCTTCGTGGTAAATTGTATCCTCTATTGATCATTAGAACATACTAGATGCTAAATCGGACATAATATAAGCCTATATCGTGGGTCCTTGGCCGGACGGATGTTCAACTGTTTACACATGGCAGTCCGACGAACAATTGCTGACGCATGCATACTCGTTAATTGTTGGGTTACACAAAATAAACTGCCAAAAAATCGCTCTAAAAATTAATTACCTGGTTCTCAGACCCCATTTTTCCCCAAAAAGACATGTGGGAGGAAAGCATTATTTTTAATGCAATTTTACAGGTTGATGAAAGAGCATGAGGGGGCGACTTTGTATTTTAGATTGCCAATAGTATTTGGATAAAACATCATTTTCAAAAGATAAACAATGTAAAGTAAGTCATACTTAAGTTTCAATATCAAGCTGATATTTTCTGATAAAACATATGCATCTCTACTTTTGTGGTTCGATTCTTGGTTATGACCTTTGCGAGCCGAAAGCACTATTGTAGTCTTCTATTACCTCATTGAAACTTTTTATTTTTTAACCAAAAAAGAGATGAGGGAGGGCCAGGTGATTAATTTTATTTAGCCTAAACAGTATGGAATGTTTACCCCATTTCCACCTTTCTCTGTTGGGTGTGTTTTATATTGGGTGGTATATTACACATTTCCCCCTTGAAAGTATAGTATATATAACTTTTGTAATAAATAGCAAAATGTAAAATAGCAATTTCGTACAATATTTGCTTAGTATGTTTAATTCTGTTCTTCAGACTGATGACGAATGAAGTTATGGGCCATTTTAACATGAAGGGCCAAGAAATCCAAGCTTGCCTTTTAAAAGCTTAGACTATACCAAGTTGTAAAAGGTTTGTACATGACAATAGTGACCATATAACATATAGGTGAACAAAATACTTTGAGTATCCAGTTTCATATCCGCTTTCGAATTGTAATAAATTAAGGGATACTTCGGTCTAGAAACAAGTCATGTTTTAGATTTTGAAAACAGGTTCAGAATGCTAAAAACTGCATCAAAATATTCCAAAAAGTTTTTGAGTTATTGCAAATTAACATTTGTGAGGTCTACCTGCGAAGTTACTTCCCTTGCATGTTTCATTAAGGAACAACAACTGACTTGACTATGTTATATCTATAATCTTAGCTGCTTTTGTATGGCTGTCTACATTTATAATACTGGTTGAAAGAACATTACTTAAATGTAAGTCATGTATTGCAATACAGTTATTATTAAACTATTTTTTGTGTATAATTAGTGTTAAATTATTGATCTGAACTGATATAACACCGCCCCTATTTCAATTTTAACAACAAAATTGTATTGAAATAGATCAATATTATCTAAAGTAATGCTCAGCAACATATGTTATATAGTTTTGCATTTAAAATAATTTGCACTAAATATACTACAAGTTTACGTGTTCTCTGGTGACGTCATCATTTTTAAAGGGAAGTAACTCTTTCACAAAACACAAAAATCTAAAATTTGCATTAACTTGAAATCTATTATGAATATTATATCATGCGGTATTCAAAAGTTTAGAAGTAACTGCATTTTCAAGATATAATAAATTAATGCTCTTTCTAGACCAAAGTGTCCCTTAAATTAGGTATTTTACTGTGCTACTGGTAGGCCATTGTTAAAGCTCATCAGTCATAACATTTACACTTATAGAATTCAATATTACTTAAGTATGGCATGTGATTTTGTTGTATGATGGGTATCTTTTGGGTGTCATCTGTTGCTAACATTAACACTATAACTTCAAAGAATACATGCTGCGATGCAGGGTTAAATCTAAGATTTTTGAGAATGTTCGTACTTCAGTTTTGGTGGATTTAAACAATTTGAAATGTACTGGCCTGCATTTCAGTTTGCTCCATATGCAAACACTTAAATAAAAGTATAATATAATAGTACAATCTACTCTAGTTGTAATTCTTCATTCTGCCTTAAGCCTTCTATATGTAATCTCCTTTCTTATCTCATTCTTTCATATATATTTTTACAGAAAGCTTGATGAAAGGGAAGGCCACCACGGCGCATGAGATGAATTTGGCAATGGGCCACTGCCTCAAGTATGCTCCAGACCGACTTGGCGGGGGTGGAAGGAAAAAAAAAGTCTGAACCAGTGTTGTGTCTAGCACGTTTTGGCGGTGCGCTGCGCCCTGCCCTTTACTCTGACGACATGTCTTCACAACATTACGCCCTGCCCCTTTGGACTTGGCGCCTTGCCCTGGAAAAGGTCCCGTCTCGTTCCAATTTTCCTTTGTGCAAGACCGATGCTAATTTGTATAACACGGTCAATGTACAAAGCCGAAGTGTGCCGTTTCACTGCATCGGCCGATCACGCGTGACATTACAAGAGTGAAAAAAATAAACAAAGCCGCCATTCATGGACTAGTCGATTTCAATTTGTGATCAACATGCCTAAATGTGAATGACGACTCAAAGTATTGGCGCAATCGGCAATCAAAATGATATATAGGGTCCTATAGAAACCACAGCGTCCGAACGCAATGGCATCGTAGGTCCACACTGTACTGCAAACAAGGACTTGAAACTACAATGAAAGAGACAAAAAACAACAGAAAGGGTGGTGAAGACAGGGTTACCGACTTGGAACGGTCAGTAGGCAATAAGACCTACTGGTTAGCTTGAATCGATTTTATATGCGCACAATCCTCGCTATTATCCTGTCTTCAGCGCCCAAATAGACAAGACAGTGTAAACAAAACTAAATCCCATCAAAAGGAAATCTCTAACAATAAAGTCCACATCCAGAGAAACCAACTAAAGATATACATACAAAATAATAAACATCTCAGGATGTATCCAGAATCGTACTGAACAACCATAGTAGTTGCAGCTAAAGAGAAGACCAATCTAGGGTACGACCAAAAAATCCGAGGGACGAAAGCTCATGCACCCACCTCCCTTAGTTGGGGTTTCAGTAGGTACAATCATAGAGTCCCAAGAGGTAGTCCAGTCATCGCACAAGTGAAAAGTGAAGCGTAATGACTGACTGTAGAGGGGTCAATCACTAAACATGCAGTGCGCTGTAAAACCAAGGGGTTATATCCTTTTCTGACGAACTTCCTGATTAAATTTGTAAAGCGGTCAGGAAACCCGTCAGACCCCTTTAACTTTCGAAGTTTATAGACCACATCTCCATTAAATGAGGGTTGTGATATGCCTAGTCGCAGAAGTGTTTTAAGGTTGTTGTTGTACTTTTCCAGCAGGCCCTCGTTGCGGCGGTAGAATTTAGAGAAATATCTACGTAGTTTGTGATAACGAAAACCCTGCTGAAGAAGTTTACTTGTAATAACTAGATTACGATCATTGAAGTCTATAACATCATTACACGCTCTAGCAAATCGAATGAGCTGGGAGATATACACCCCATATGAGGTAGCACGAGATACATCTCCATCCAGGTGTGGATAGTTAACGATGTTAAAATTCAAATCATCTCTCTTATCATAGATTTTAGTATGAATACAATCATTTGAAATCGAGAGATGAAAATCGAGAAATGCTGCTACAGTATCCGAACTGTTGGCTTTATTCAACGTGAGCTGTGGTTGATAAATGTTAGTAACCATATGAGCATAGAACGGATTATCAATATTGAGTTTGTCATCAAGATACCGAGAAGTATTATTAAAGGCATCAATAATTTCTCCCTGGCTAGCAGGTGACAAACTCAACATAAAATCTCTTTCATAGCAGTACAAAAACAAATCTGCAACAAGTGGCGCACAGTTAGTACCCATAGGAATACCAACAACCTGGCGGTAAATAGTTTTACCGTATCTTATAAAGATGTTATCCAGAAGAAAAGATAAGACACAAAACAACACAATATCGGTCATCTGTTTGACCGATCGCAAGTAGACATATATAGAGAGGAAGCGATGCATCTGTATTGGAGGTTTGCCAAACGTGATGACAATTTTTCATTGTTTATCTTGGCCAAGTTGGCGCCATTTTGTTCATTTCTTGTAGAAGTACTATTCATAGTGTAAACACAACTCGGTTTGGGTCAGTTGAAATGAATGAATTAGTTTGTCGTTGCCCCACGGGGTTCAATTCGGTTGTTGTACTGTGTGTCTATACAATGAATAAATGTATTTAAATGTGTTTAGATTATCTGTGTTCACTATCCAACGTCTATCTAACGTCGTAACTTGACGTTGTATCAACGTCAGAATATGACGTCTACCTGATTTTCATTTTCAACCATAATCCAACGTCAATCCAACGTCGGGATTTGACGTTGTATCAACGTCATATTCGGACGTTGATACAACGTCGGGGTTTGACGTTATATCAACGTCCGAATATTACGTCTACCTGACTTTCATTTTCAACCAAAATCCAACGTCAATCCAACGTCATATCCCAACGTTGGATACAACGTCACATTGAAGTCATGTGCCCACTGGGGAGGAATGATAGGTTATAAATATACACAGAAGGTTTCATGATAGGCTATGCCTACAAAAAGAAAGATTGATATGCTAAGCCTACATACAGGAGGAGTGATAGGCTATACATACACACATAAGAATTGATGATAGTTATGCCTACTCAAAGGAAGATTGATCGGCTCAGTCTACAAACAGGAGGAGTGATTGACTATGCATACACACATAATGATTGATGATAGGCTATACCTACACAAAGGAAGATTGATATGCTACGCCTAAACACAGGAAGATTATAATTAATATCGCGAAATCTCCGCGTTAAGATCAATACAAGGATTTATAGCCTCAGACCAGTACAAAATCTCATTGAATTTAGCTTATATGCATGAGGACATTATCCATGACCATGATGACTGAGAAATACCTCAGTATTCAGTGATAATAGTGCCCTGAGAATGATAATTGCCCGAGGGCTTTAACACATCTGGAGCCATTGACAGTTATTATTCAAATAGGGCTTTACTATCCACAGATTCAAGATCATTTAAACGAAGTTTGACATCGACTTCAATAGTATAACATCTTAAAGCTACACAGTCCATATACATACACCCCTTTAACAAATATAGCGTGTATCTTAAGCGAGTGTTGCTAGACTGGGAATATATGTTTCATTTTATGGATCTATATAGGGCTTGTTTGCTCGCCTTACAAGTAGGAGGTGGATATCGCTTCGGTAAATGCGACATGTACGAAAATTAGTCGATGTCGCTTCATCTGAAACACGGGTACATGTATATAAAGCACACGTTTTATATAGGAAAATCCGCATTCATAGCAAAATCGCCTGGATGAAAACTTCCAGCACACTTAATCAATGACCTTCAAATACGCAACATTCTTGTATATTAAGCATAGAATCGAACAAAACTCTAAAGGTATATGTGTATGCGTGCGACATAAGTCACACACACACACACACACGTATAAACATATACATTTCGTAGTATCCATCTATACAAATATATACACCATTATGAAGGGAATAAACAATTTACACGAGACAACTTGTAAACGATCACAAATAGAATGACGACATTAGACTGATCTTCTTTCCGAATATAAAAGTAATTTAAGAACTCTTCGGCGACAAGGACTATCACAACCTGACTTCTATGGTGACGTGATATACAAACGTCGTAAGATCCTTGCCCATGATCACTTTCATACTATCTTTGTTAAACTTGTTAAAAGGATTATCAAAAGAGATTATGACCCTATATTTTTGCAACGCACTGCATGTTTGGTGTTGGACCCATTTACAGTCCGCCACTATGCTTTCCTCTTTCATTTTGCGATGACCGGACAGGCTGTGGACCCTATGATGACGCCTACCTAAAGCTTAAAAGGACCGTGACGTTTAGTGTGTGTCTGTAATCTTGTCTTGTCGTGCCCTCAATGGTTTATTCTCATGTTGCTCTGGCTTCTGCCAAGTCACTGAGTACTTTCTTTATGGTTTTCTAGGTTATTTTGTTTTTATAATTTATATATACACGAGCATCTTTGTGTCTGACTTATATCGCCTATTAATGCTGCCTTGTTGGTTAGAGAATAGTTCATGACGGGGATTTATTTATTTTCACTGTCCCGTTTATTGGGTAGACGGTAGTGTAAGTGTGAGGTTTGATGCGTCCTAGAACCTGGTTTAAACCCCCAGCGGCCTTTTTTTGCCACTGACCGTTCCAAGGCGATAGCCCTATTGTCAACCCTTTTGTGTTTGTCTTATTTTGCCTTTTATTTATCCTTAAATTTGTTCTTTCTTTCTGTGTGTGTTTGTGTTTGACTGTCGTCCTTGAATGCTACTTTTCCTGTTCGATTTTTATATCTATATTTACATGCTGTTCCGTTAGGAGAATCATTTCATATATTACGCATAAAACAAATCATTAATTTAATTTAAAACAATTGAAACTTCAAGATGTCATTATCATATTATTGCGAGCAAAAAAAAAGTGTTGCTTGCTGTTAGAGGTAATTGTATGGACTGTATTTGACAGAATGTTATCAAATTGATTTTTATCAAACTAGTATTGTACATTCAAACTATAATTATACACTCAACAAACTCGTTAATTTTCTTAACTAGTTTTTCACCGAAAAGGGAAGCGGCAGTTGACAGTTCTGATTGAGCAACGACAATACCATACTACAGTTCTTTATTGAACATTAACGTTTTTCGACAAACATAACGATTTAAAAATAATATCTATTATTTTACGTGCAATTTATATGGTTAAATAATTTAAATCGTTTATTTATCGGGCATGTTTCTCCTCATTTATATACAAAGTATACACTAAGCTTGAGAAAAAAACTTACACATTGTAAAAGTCCGTTAAACCAACTAATACCATTAAATTACACTGGTCTTCTGCGAGGTCCTCTTTACTTAGCAAAACATCCTTTAGTCAGATGCAAACTCATAAGTTCACACATATTCTTTATACATTTGTACTAAAACAAATGTGTGTGCATACTTTTTGTACTCTGGGAGTCCATTTCAAATATTGATAATTCTTTAAACACCTCCGTATTCGACTTAAGAACATACTCAGTAAAAGCGAATATGTTTACATGTCTCTCTTGTTTGTGTTCGTTGCTTCCAAATGGATCCCATTTTCTATATGTATTAGGCATCATAAGGTATATATCAAAACGTGTGCGTTCATTTTGTGATCTTTGTTTCATGCAACTCAAACATATACATATAAGAAGGTACACGTTGGTAAATAAACTGACCATCAAAGCGTATTTTTTAAAACAATTATTTGTCAATGTTTATATTTAATAGCCTTCATTATAGTATTTGATGATTTTAATAATAATATTTGATGATGTTAATTCGCTACCTTTTACAAAACGACGAGCTTTTTGTAGGTATAATGATTATTTCTTTCATCGGATTTCCCAGTATGAAATTGTTAAAATCTAAGTGAGATTATATATCATCCAGTTAGTAAACATTTATATAGTTAGAAAAGTATTTATTATACGTGAGCTCACGTTAACACTCTTGTATAAAACGCCTATACTCTAGTATGAAACATTTTATATTATTACCTAACTCTCTACGTAAATGGTTATTAGACATTTCTGACTGTTTCCCGCTATTGACGTCACAGTTCGACTGCTGGCCTACTGACAATGAACAATATGATGCGCGATCTAAATGCGCGAAGAATTATCGCGTCGGGATAACACAACTAACATCGACTGAATGATTTCCCTATAATCTAACCCAGCAGTTAAATAGCCCATGTATTACACTTTAAATAAATTAATGTATATCATTATATGATAAACGAAATTCGGCGGATGAAGTCGACGTCATCAACATTTTATTGACGTCATGACTCAACGTCACAGTAAGTTGTTTTTTGTTCGGAGTCAGTAATTAATATTTACAGGCATTTAGCCAGCAATAAAATTTAACCAAGGCAAACCCCTTTATATGGAGGTCCGGTGGTATGCACATCGCGCCCCAACTACCATCCGCTTTGTTTTCTACATGCGATTTCCTGTTTTTATGTGTATTTTCAGTTCGAAGCACGACTGATTTTTTTTAAGGATTTATTATTTTTCGATACTGAAATTGTTTACATGTAAAGTATGTACATTCCGAAAATCGATCGAGGAAACTGCCTCGGTCTAGCCATAATTTAGCGATTATGAAATATAATTAAATCATTAAACTTTTATAATTTTGTTTTCCTATTTAGGTAAATAAAATTAATCCGATTTGCAATAAGTGATTATAAAGAGAATTAGGTAATAAAACAGTTATATCCTGGGTGTTTTTGGAACAGTCAACAACTATTGGGACAAAAGTTTTGACTTTTCCCAAAACACCTATGAAATATCTGTATATTGTTTCCAGAATGTGACGTCAAGCGGTAAACAATATACAGTTATTTCATGAGTGTTTTGGGCGACAGTTACCCAGGTCGTCCCCGATACCGACGGACATTAGTTTCGACTGTTCCAAAAACACCCACGAGATGACTGTTTTATTACCTAATTCTCTATATATTAATCAGTTACCGGGATTCATTTGGGTTAGTTATAGGAAACAAAATAATAAAAATGTAATGATTTAGTTATATTTCATAATCGTTATATCAGGCCTGTGTCTACGCTGTGGCACACCGAGATAACTGCCTCGGTATAATTTTGGAAATGTACATACTTTACATAAAAAACAAATTGAGTACAGTATCGAACAATAATCAATCATTATAAAAAAAACAACGTCGTGCTTGGAACTGAAAATGCACTTAAACACAAGAAATATAGAAAACAAAGCGGGTGGGAGTTGAGGCGCGATTTGCATGCCACCGGACCTCCATATAAATGGATTTGTCTCGGTTAAAGGCCTGTTAATAATTCCGAATAACAAAAAAATACTGGGACGTCAATAAAGTGTTGATGTCATTGATGTCATCCTCCAAATAAAGCTTAAAACATTTCGCTTATACAATACCTTATTTAAAATGTAATCAATAGATTATTTAACTCCTGCGCATTCAGATCGCTCATGTCTTTGCGCATCCAGATCGCGCATGAAACAGCTCGTTGTCAGCAGGGCAACAGTCTGTTTCACCCATGTGACATCAATATCGGGAAACATTTAACCATTTATATAGAGAGTTAGGTAATAATAAGTACTGTCTCATGATTGTGACGTCACAGCAAGGCGATTGGGATTTCTCACGCTCATCTACGGAGGCAAAAACGGATTTTGTTTTGTTTAAATGAAATGTGACATATGTCTTAACACTACTATTTCTGTTTTTGTTGACTATAACTTGTTGCTTAAATCAAAACTGGTTAAAATATACTGAGCTAAAATAGAAACGTCGCCAATTTTACCCATATATTTAGACACAATGAAATTATATTTTATTTAATGTTATATGCCAATACCTTTGTTAAAGGCCAGCACTGTCATGAAAACAATTTTCTTTGAATCAAACTTGTGGGCAAACTTATTCCCCTTGATTTGGTTTAAACAGCATTTCCGGGTCTTGTGTTTAAAACTTTGACAATTCACCAGTATATATATGTAAATTGGGTGTCCCGGCTCAGAGATCTCGCTTTGCTCGATCCTGATCCGGTATCACCCAATTTACATATATATGTATATTTACAATCAGCATGAAATGCTGATTTACTTGATTTATTAAAACTTTTTTAAAATAGGGGTAGTGAAGATTGCAAGTTTATTTTTTTTTATAAGTTATCAAAATTATAAAATGTTTATTTAATACAAAACAAATTTGTTAATTTGTTATCAAAATTACATTTAAATTAACAATTTTCTGACCTTGAATACAAAGGTGGTGGATCGTACTCATACACATTACTAAAACAATTTATTACACACTTTTTAGACTTTGTTGTAATGTTGCCATTGCTTCCTTTCTTCCCTGCTCCACTAGTTCTTTTTTTTGAACTTCACTTATTTCAGCTGTCATTTGTTTGGTGTCCTGTTTTAAACTATAATATGTATCCAACTCATCCAAAATCAACTTAAACTCTTGCTCAGATATTTGTGCATCACTTAACGCTTTTGATATTAACTGCTTTATACTATTTAACTTAGCCTCTGCCAAAGTTTTTATTTCATGATGTTTTTGAGCTTTTACATTAAGCTTGCGTCTGATAAAATTAATACAAACACCTGTAGCTCCGCAGACTATTGCTGCTATTTCTAAAGGTAACAAAACTGGAATAACAAATCCAATCCCAGCCATAATAACACCTGCAGATATCAAGGTAGTGTCAATTCCATCTGTAATATTAATACCACGTTTATATTTTTTATAAAGTGACTGACGTATATCTCGTTCTGTAATTAACTTTTTTTCAATCTCTGAAATCTTTTGTAATCTATAATTTTGTCCGTCTTCCACTGGCAACTCAGGATATATACTTGGTGCTATCGGTTGCTTCATTTTTTATTAATAAATAAAAATTAAATTAATTCAATTAATAATGATGCCACCGTATTTACAGCGGTAGCAACCGGACAGGATTTCAAGCAACGTGATTTGTTACTTTCAAGACTCCTCATGGTAATATTAACCAGGCGGATGGGGTAAGAGTTCCAAACAAACCTATAATTGTTGTTACGAGCACTGCGGTATAAATAGTAATATAATAACAGATAATGTTGACCACTTGTAGTCTTCAAAGATATCCCGTTCCCTAGCACACTTGTAAACATAATCCCATACTTCCTCGAGCGCTACAGGTTCATACTTTTCTGGCTTCGATTCCATGTCTGGTTCTTGTTCTTCCATTTTTTTTATTATACAATTATAACATTATATTTTTTATAAAAAAAAAATAGTCCAAAGACTAAATTTTTAATATTAAATTATTAAACACATCTTTTAAGGGCAAGCTCTCAATACTCAGTACACTAATTATCATACTGTTATACAATTTTGTATATAATATATTTTTTGTTGATACAAAGATCAAGCCAGCTCGTAGAATTAAACTAAATTAATTCTATTAATAATGATGCCACCGTATTTACAGCGGTAGCGTTAGCAACCTTGCATACAAAGTTAACAACAGAACCAGCACCAATCTCTAAAGGTTTATCAAAGTTATCATGATTGCGTGGAATGATGTGAAGCGTTATACCATAATTTGGTTGTTCAACACCATTGACAGAAACTATTACAGTTACGTCACTAACTAATCGTTCACATGCTAAACCTATTCCCATAATCCGTCCACGGCGTGTCATTACATGCCCTACATTTTTTTCTGCCACGCCGTTACCAAATGAGAGTATTCTATTTAACACAAGTGGGCCCTTAGCCTCTGCAAATATTGTTATAATCCCATATTTAAGATTATCAACTCTATCTTTCAAATGATTAAACTGGTCAACAAAAGGCACAACTCGCCTATATAAATTTTGAACATCATATATCAAAGCCTCTAAGTCTTTTGTTTTTTTAGGTCTTGTTGGTCCATATATACTCATTGTTTGTTTTTTTATAAAAATATATTTTTTAAATAATTTCTAAAACACAACTCATAGGCAAACCGTGATTATTTATCTTGTTACCAGACTCATCTCTGACTTCTATTTTCAATTCAGTAATTGCACCATTCATAAGACAGTGATATTCAGGATAAAAATGTGTATATACTATATCTCCAAACTGCTTATTTACTACAGGCACAACCCCTATAATAGTGCTTGGTGCACCATTGAAATAATTACTACTCGTATTAACTTGTTTTAGATGAACATATAGCTGTTTATAAGGAGCTAAATTAATTGGGTAATTTCCGAAATGAATACCTTTTAACCATTTTCTGTCCTCGAATCCCAGTATTTTTGAAAGACCGCTTGACATTCGTGTTTCTATTGGCGTATCTAAAATGGCTGTAGCATTTTGCGCAAAAATGGTTAGGATAATATTTTCATTTAGCCATTTAAACTTTTCTGTCAACTCTTGAAAGTTATATAGTCCATCTGGTAAACGATAAGCTTTATCTGGGTTTTTTGTCTTTATGGTTTCATGATTAATATTAAACCAACCAAAAGTGTATGTAACACTTTTTAATCCAACGCGCTTAGTTCCATCTCTATTATCGATATACTGTTGTAAATTAACAGAGTTGTATATGTTTGAAATTGTATGAAACATTCTTTTTAACATATATATAAAAAATACAAATAAAAATGATTTCTAAAGAATTCAAATATAACCCGGATGATCAATATTTAAATACTTTTAGCAAGAAAGTGATAGATATAATAAATCAAAACATAGTTATTACATCAGACGGTAAAGGCTTTAAAGCATCATTTCCAAATGTCTTTGAAAAATACAAACTTCCATACGTCAAATCAGATGCTATAATTCAACGCTGGGAAACAGATTTGATGTTATTTTGGCAGAATCAGTTAAACTTTGCTATTTGGTGTGCGACAACTGGATGTGGCATTGATTTCAACAACCATCTAAAAGCTGATACTTTGGTTGGTTCGTTATTTCGATTTCATGTCTACTACCAAGTTAGGAGAATATTATTTGAGATGAGTGTAGCAATGCCGCAAGACACAAATTGGAATGCATTTAATAACACATATAACCGAAACGCATACGAGAGAATATGCAAGGAGTTTAACATTGATTTATATTCAGACTGGAGACAGAAACTAAGCTATAATAATGGTCTAGGAACAATTTATAATTACTGGACAAATATTGGTTATCATCCTTTGGTAAATACTGTATACGACAACAAAACGATGAGTTTTACAGTCTATGAGAGTGATAACACATATCACATTGATTACATTGCACAAGGATCTGAGGCTGACACTAGTTGGTCTACTTTTATACTAGATTGTTCATCTGGATTTACAAGGGCAGGAGTAGAAAGAATCAATGACAGCATAAGAACATACTGCTGGGCAATTCTTGGTTCACAATCACAAACAAGAACAGATATACTTGGAACTGGAACAGCATTTGATGCACAAAAACAATTTTTAGCAAATGTAGAGGACGCAATAAATAGCCCCATTGACTTGCCCAGTCAAATTTCAAGATATGAAAACACCCTAAAATATGCAAGAAGTAAAGTAAATTTTGTCTATGGAAGTGGATTGTATATGTCTCCGAGGGACATGGAATTAAGAATCGGAATAATACAAGACTACAATAATGAAATTGTAATAGCAACCGATGCACAAGCATTAGGATTGAATAATGATGTAAATGTAAAACCAGTGCCACCAAAAAATATTCAACCTTTTCAAGGCACCACAACAAAGAAATTTTTACCGGAACATTCTGACTTTGATACATCAATAACTGTGGAACATAACCCACCAGAAATACAAAAAAAGCAATTGAACACGAAGATAACAAAACAACTATAATTGTTGGTACTATAGTAATAGGTCTTGCTGCATTACTTATTTACGAGATTTAAACCACTCTTTGGCTGCCACATACAACAACCCGGAAACAAACACAAGCAAAGCCCATAGATTGTTACCAAGCCAATTAATAACATTACCTGTTGCAGATAAAAGCCATGATACAATTGCACCAATAACTCCTGGAAGTGCTGCAGCAGCTTTACCAGCAAGGTTGGCAAGAAGTTTACTAAGATTAAGTAGTTGTTTTTTTATCCAGTCTTTTACGCTTGATGGATTAGGCTTTGGAGTTGGAGTTGGAGCAGCACTTGATGTGGGAATAATAGAATTAATCATCACCCCAAGAATCATACCAAATGCAGTTAAAATACTAACAATAGTAATACCTTGCTCCCTAAACAAGGTTTTAATCCTCTCACCAAGAGTTGTATCCTCATTTAACATTTTGTTTATTGTCTCTTTTATCCTGCTTACTTGATTACGAAAAGCTTTTCTATTTTCATTAATGACATCCATTCTTGCACCTCTCTCATCTTTAAGGTCTTTGATGCGATCGCTAATTCTTTTTATCTGGAATTTATCATTATCAGTCTTAGCTTGTTCTAACTTTTGTTCTTCTCTTGTTATGTCTTTATCAAGTTGTGTGAGTTTTGCTACGTTATTGGTAAGTTCTTCCTTGACAGTTGTCATCGCTTTTACTATTCCATCCATTTCACGCTTGTCTATATTTGTTTGTGTTGAAACATCAGGACGCTCTATCATATCCCAGTCATAAAATGATGTCTCTATGTTATCCATTGATGTTTCTATGTTACCCATAATACGTAAAAATATTTTGTAATGGAATAGCATCCGCATTATCTGGTAAATCGTTTATTGTGCTCTCCAACTCTTGCAACGCTTGTCGAGCTTTTTGTGGTAATTTTGTTTTACTGTCATACTGCGGTAAATTTAAAAATTGTCTTACCGCCCGTTGTTCCCCCAGAGCCAATACTCCTGTTATATTCATTTATCAAAGAACCAAGAGCAAGAAATGTAATAGAGCCTTGCCTGGCAGTTATTCTTATTTCTTTATCACCAACAATCCAGTATAATGTTTTACCATCATTTGATACTTTAAACTGGTCATAATCCATTTTGTCCGGTGCCATCTTATATCGTTTTTCTATTTCATTATAAAAGGATTTTACAAGATTTTTCTTGTATATTTCAAGTGTGGATTCTGCCAGCTCTCCCCTAAGTTCAGCAAGATGGTCGCTTTGATTAATAAGACTTCTTAGAACAGGCTCATCAGGCACCATTGGTAAATCATCATAATATTCATCATAATCATCTGGATCAAATATAGGATTGTCAAAATCAAATCCTCCTTCAGCCATTGTTTATTTTATTTAATTTTAAAAAATATATTTAAAAATAAAAACAATGTCAGCTTACGGAAACAAACTCAGCCCTCATAGAAAACTAAGAGAACCTCATGGTGCCAAAGGCATTCGCACAAGTGTAGTAATAACTAATAATCCATCAACAATAGACCAAAACCAGCAACTGCTTGTGAGATTTCCAAATCTAAGTACTAATGATGTAATAGTTCCTCGTACTGCTCGTCTTGCCTTTGAAATAGAACTTTAAAGCAGAACAGACGCCAACGCTACTCTATTCCAAAATCTGGGCAGAACAATTGTGAAAAAAATGACAATAAAAATAAGTAGCAATGAAGTCATGTCAATAGACGACAGTGATATATATCATTGTTATGTAGATTTATGGAAAAGCCCTACCGAAAGATTAAACACAGCTTACCAAGGTATTGGTAAATCAAACATGCTAAAACTTAGAATTGGTGCGGGAGATGCTTCCTCAGACACCGGAGATGAAGCTATAGCAGCAGCTTATGGAAATAGATTTTGCATTCCACTGGACTTTGAAATGTTAGAAAGTCATATGCCATTTTATCAAGCGGGGCCTGGTGATAGGTTAGAATATGAATTAACGTTTAACGATTATAACAAAGTTATCAAAAGCACTGATGCTGATGCATCTTATGTAATAAAAAATATCTGCTTGGAATTTGATACGGTTAGTGATGTTGAATTATCCAGACAAATAAGACAGCAAATCAGTGGTAAGATGTCATTTATGTATGATCGTATCTTGCGACATAGAAAAATAATAGCAAACAAATCTGATACTCTTTGGAACATCAACATTAATGTACCAGCACGGAGCATGAAAGGTATTCTAATGCTGTTTGAAGACCCAGAAAGAACAAGCGCAGAAACCTATTACAACCCAAAGATTGAAAAGGTTGAAATGACAATAGATGGAGTACCAAATCAGTTGTATAGTCAGGGTATGAAGGCATATCAACATTGGGATGAAATCAACACATATTTTGCTTTAACATCAAAAAGAAACAAAGAGACAGAAATAGTAGCGAGGGACTTAAACTTTACCAATGTTTCTCTTGAGACTTATTTGACAAAATCATATGCTTTGTGGCTTGACCTTAGAACATGTATGGACAATTTAATATACGGCAGTGGAAGAAGAATAGAAAACGGCAGTGAAGGCATAACGATATTAATAAATAAAAAAGCAGATGCAGATCAAACTTTAAATATTTATATATATATAATACAAGATGCGCAAATCAATTTCGAAGATGGAAGATTCAAAGAAGCAGGATACTAGTTTGCAACAAAAATATCCTAAATATTCACACAGTGCCATTATCTGCGGTCAGACGGGCTGTGGTAAAACAGAGTTTGTTCTTGACATACTTGAACAAGAGTATGTTGGAGTTTTTGAACATATAATTATATTGTGTCCAACCATAGAGTGGAACGAGGCTTATAAAAATAGATCCTGGATAGGAGATGTGAAAAACCCAAAAGATAAAAAAATAATAATTGTCAATCCCGTGAGCAACGGTAAAGAAATGTTACAAGAACTGTTGCGTTTCTTTTACAAACAATATGCTGGCCAGCCCACATTATACATTATTGGCGATTGCTCAGCCACAAAAGAATTAACAAAGAAAAAAGATATGTTATCAGAGTTGGCATTCTCTGGTCGTCACGCTAAACAATCAGTGTGGGTCATTTCACAGAGATATAATTCTGTATTGAAAGATTTGAGAGAGCAAGCAAAATGGTTGGGTATATTTTACACCAAAGACAGAGATAGTTATGAAAATTGTTTGAGAGAAAATGATGTTATTCCAAAGCTGGAAGAGAGTACCAGAGTAAGAAAAGCTTTAGCTAATCCTAAATATTCGAAGTTGATATTGAGGACTGACCAACCAACTGGTTATTGGGTTGAATAATTTCTACCAGCAATTCTTTTTTTTTAACAGCATTGCTTTGTTGCTAATAGTAATACTAACAGCAAAGTAGCAATGTTAATAGCAATGCTTGCAGCAAATTAACAATGCTAATAAAAAAATAGCAATATTAATAACAATGCTATTAACAATACTAACAATTACTAGTTGCATGAATATCGCAGCAAGTTGTTTTGTATTTTATATTTATTTCAAGATAAAAAATAAGATTACTAATATAAAAATGAATGCGGAAGAACTATTACAAAATATATCGGAACAGACGGAACCAGATGAATCAAAGCAACAAGAAACAAAAAAAGAAAGATTATCAGCCATAGTGGCTTGCGGCGGTAGTCGTCAATATTTGAGTAAGGACATACAACTCACGAATATAGATAGCATGCCCCCGGATGAAATTATCAAACTTTACTGCAGATATGAAGCACGGCTTGGGGCAAGTATGACCAAGACTTTAGGCAATTCGTGTATTAACTTGTATGTGATGGGAGTATCAAAATATTTTAATGTAACCAATCCACCAAAGCTGATAGAAGATTTGGAGGAAGACCCATTTATTAATCATGCTTTGACAAGCGCTTGTTGTGAGTTGTATTAGAGGTATGGAATGTGCTTAGCACCATTTACAGCAATACTGACAACTGTTAGACATATCGATTTTAATAAAAATAAAACTATAGATAATATAAATGAAGAATCACGAGAGTGAAGTTATACCTGTTGAGGTTGAACAACAAAAAGTAAAAAATCCAAAAAGAATAGAAGCTGGAAAAAAAGGAGCAGCGGCAAGAAAGGCAAAGCGTTTGCTTCAGGATGCAAATCAAGATGCTGCAAAGAAAGATGCTACAAATCAAAATGTTGCAAAGCAAGATGAAATAACAAAAATAACAATAGGTGAAGAAGAACCAGAAAAAATCAAAATAAACGTATACAAAAATTATATTCCACCGTGTCTGGTTTTATTAGGCATTGCTGGGTTGGGTTTGTATATTTATAACACAACATCTGTTACGCAACCTGCTACGCAACCTGTGCAAGCCGCTAAGCAACCTGCTGTTGCACAAAAAGACCCGCTTGATTGTTTTTAATAATTTATTTAAAAAAATAATATAAAAAATAATATAAAAAAATGGCAGCAAGTATTGACGGAAAACAAATTGTAAATATGATGTATCATGCAGGAGTGGAAACACTTCTAACTGTTGGATATTCTGAGATTGGCAGAAAACTACTAAAAAGACCAGCCCCTAAAGTGGATTTTAATATGGTAGATTTTGGAATGCTGTCTGTGGATATAATGTTAGCAATGGCTACAAAGGATATGTTGATTAAGCAAGGTATTATTCCTGCGGATATTATGAAATAATTTTAAAAATATATATATAAAAAAATGGCAAGTGCAGTAGCAATGATGATCGGTGGCGCATTAACAAACGCATTGGCGTTTAGCGGTTCAAATTATTTCTTTTCAAAAATGGGAAGTCATTCAGATGAGGAAAGACAAAGGCATGACAAAGCAGTGGAACAACTGAACGCAGCACAAGCGGAGTGGAATAAAAAAAGAACAGAGAGGTAAGATTTTATTAATAAGCAACTGCTAAAAGAGCATCATGCAGAGCAGACTTTTGAGGATGAAGACCAAGCTATGAAACAGTATTATTACACAACTGGTAAACATTTGCTTTTAGAACCAGAGCCCAAGTTGAGTGATTTTTATACACCATCTCCTGATCAACAGAATAGAGAAATTACGTCAACTGGATTTGTGGCGTACAAATTGATTTCATAAAAAAAAAATAGTTTAAAACTATAATTACTTTGGACTACTTTGAAATAACTAAATATGTTTAGTTTGAAATAACCTTTGGAAAGACTAAGTCATATGCATGATACCTATTTGTTTTGTTGTTTTTACATGGTTTCAATCCAAGTGGTCGCATATAATATGGTGGTTTAGCACTCTTCTCTAATTTATCTTTGAGATGACCAGGCGCCCATACTTCACCATTGTCTAATAATGTCAATACCATGGATGGACCATATTCAGTATCTACTATTTTTGTATCTGTAATTTTGTATATTTTATATATTTCCAAGTCTGTCCATTTCTTTGCGCTATTTTGATATTGCTCTTCAAGCAGTTCATCAAATCGTGCAGTTGTGATTTCCATTTTTTCTTTATAGTTATATAAAGTTTAATAATTAGCAGACAAAAATGGAAAGGATTTATTACAGCCCAAAAGGATTTTGGAGAGGTTACACAGCAGTTAAAAAATTAGTAAAAGAGGCTGGTGTTAGTGAAAAAAAGGCATTAGAATTTTTAAAAAAACAAGCTGTGTGGCAGATTTATTTACCTGCGCCAAAAAAAATAGTTACACCCAGGTTTGATGTTTCTGCTAAAAATGGAGTGCATCAAGCTGATTTGTTATTTTTACCGCATGATACTTTTGGCTTTGGTCGTGGACGCAAAACATATAAATATGCATTGACTGTGGTTGATATTGCAAGTAGATACAAAGAAGCAGAGCCACTGACTTCCAAGGATAGCAAAGAAGTTGCCAAAGCATTTGAAAAAATATACAGTCGACATTTGAAATATCCTAAGTTGTTACAAGTGGATCCAGGCAGAGAATTTATGGGTGCAGTATCGCAGTTGATGGCAAAACATAAAGTAAATATCAGACGAGGCAGAACAGAAATACACAGAGACCAAGCTTTAGTGGAAAGATTTAACAGAACATTAGCTGAAAGATTGTTTGGCTATCAGTATGCTAAGGAAATAGATTCGCAAAAACGTAATAGAGAATGGGTAAAGAGATTACCAGAAGTTGTTAAAGCCATAAATGCGGAGACAAAAAATCCCCCTCCTGTTGAAACAAAAATATTAAAAGATGATCCTATCTGTATGAATGCAAGTGTAAGATATTTATATTAACCCGCGGAACAAAAAGGTGGAAGACGCAGAGCAACTGACCCAATGTGGAGTGTAGATATTCACAAGATTAAAAGTTATATGGTGACGCAAGGTATAAGAGTGTATTATTTGAAAGCACCAGCGCCGCAGAGAGGATTTGTCAAAGAAGAATTACTTATTGTTCCTGCTGATACTCAAATTCATAAGTTTTTATAAAAACCATATGCATCAGTTGTAATTCCATCTTCTCGGATGTATCTTTTTGAGTAAAATGGTGATAGTGTAACTTTGTTTACTTTTATGCCGTATATTTTATGCTTTATCGATCGTAGCATATTCATTTCATGACTACATTTTTTCTTGTTGACTAATACATCTTTATAGTTTTCAAAGTTTATATGTTTTTTGATTACATATTTTTTTACACCCTTTGCTTTTTTAATAAGTTGTTCATCCGCTTTCAAAATAGAATATAGCTTGGGTCTTAATCCAACATACTCAGCTATAGCAACACCAGCACATTCGTCTTTCATTTTACCCAATACTTTTTTGTTTGTATCATCATGCATTGGGTGATCTTGAGGATAATCACTCAAGTCATACTCATCTTTCATTTCAGACATATCTTTATAGGCATCTTCTGTTCTAACATATATAAGCAAGCTTATGGCTGTCAGTATCTGTGTATAATAAATCACAATCGCTTCCATATCTTGTTTTCAGTGTATTATAATACCAATCATACTTCTGATGCTTTGATAAATCCAATACGGACTGACCAACATAGATTGGTTTGTTTAATGTTAATTTTGTTTTGTTTACATGCACTGCTGATAATTCATCTGAGAATTTTATGCGCCTGTTAAAGTTTGGTTTGGCTATTGTTTTTCTTATTCTTTAATTTTTTTCAGATCCGTCAGTTCTGACTAATTTTATATCAGTCCGCTTAAAGCTACACAATCCCGATAAAAGGCACACTAGAATTGAACAAATCTAACGGTTATTACGCATGTTGTACTAAGTGATTACTGTATACGTGTGGGTTCATATATACAACATGCGCACCACATAAATTCACTGAATATTAATGAGATAAGGCGGTACTGTATGAGACGCTTCAAGTACTTTGTGAATCGACCACTGGTCTTATAACGGGTATAAAAGTGGATTTTAGCAGACGGCATTTTACCACCGAACTGATGAGACCAATCTTCAGTAGAAAGACCTAATAGGAAATACAAGTCATTAGAAATTGAAAAGGAAGCTATAAATGTACTTACTCAAACAACCTTATAAGTCCATATTTATATATAATCCAAAACAATACCTATAATTAAACGTATCCTTTCCAACTATCGCGTTGCATCAAAGAAACTATTATCTACAAATAATCCTCCATTTTATGTGTGTGTGTGTGTGTTTGTGTGTAGTGTATATTGACACAAAACACAAGGGAGAAATTGTTTATCGAAATTGGAATATTGGTAGAGGCTCGTAACTAATGGTAAAGATGGAAATATAGTATTTGTTATGTGAAGTTATGCATGCATGGTTTACACATATTAGTAGATTCTAAATCAACATAATTTTAATGAATTCCTCTTAATTTATGCATGAATTGAAATTTTGAAATTGGAAATAAAATGGATAGAGAGACACTGGGAGACACAGAGACAGAGAGAGAGATATAGATAGTCAAAAAGAGGGAGAAGGAAAGAGAGAAAGAGAGAGAGACACACACATAGAGAAAGAGAGATACAGAGAAAGAAAGAAAGCGAGAGATAGGGAGGGAAAAAAAGTGAGAAAAGGGGAGAGAGAGTGGGGGAAGGAAGGAGTGGGGTGGAAGCATTGAGATAGAGAGAGAGTTTCTATATAGTCTTATAAACATAGGCGTAAGAGCCGGAGGACTCCACACCCCAATGTTTCGGGGTGGTGCCCAATATTGATGTTTTCACGAAACAAAAAAAAACATTAAAATTCTGATTGGTAATATTTCAAAATCAAAGAAAATATGAAAGATGTCAGCTTCCGTCTGTAAAACTGGGTAAGTGTTAACTAAAAACCGAAAGTTTTAGTATAACAATTAAGTTCAAATACTATTAATTAACCTTTCCTAAGTTTATTGATTTGTAAAGTAATTTTGAATGAAAACTGGCCCGTAACCATCCCTGAAATTTAACCGAGGCATATCCCTTATTTTGGTGTCCAGTGGCATTAACCTCCCTCTCCACCCTAGATTTTGTTTTAATTTTCTTCAATGTGTTACATTTCCCCCGAGGGTCTTTATATACTAGGTCTTTATATACTAGTATATAGTTGTTTTTATGTAAAGTATGTACATTCCCAAAATTCAACCAAGACAAATACATCTGTGTGCCCCAGTGTAGCTACGGACCTCGAAAAGCAATATGTTGAAAAGCAATGGTTTATATTCACGTTGGACAGACGTTACGGACACTGGCTGCTCAAAACAGCGTTACCTTGATCCTGGTTACTCATGTAAAGGACCCTGGCGGGTAAAAACACGTAAACTATTAAAACAATTTTGCTGAAAAATAACTGCTTTTGCTCGGAAGTATTGTTCCCCTGTTCGAAATATCTCGGTCTGATATCAGCGGTGGAAGATAAAGCTGCGACATTTTCAATTGGGTGGGGTTTATGAGGGGGTCAACTTATGGAAAAAAAAAAATGTGCTGAGATATTTTAAAGATTTTTACATTTAACGAGTTTTCACCCTTCAAACATCAGCGAGGAACTCGTACACTTCAAGGGTGCTGGCTTGGTCTACTTGATAGCACGTTGCATTTGACCCGGATGAAGCCTTATTGCCGCAAGTCAATTTCTTCTGTGTATTATTGAGTAAACCATGTTCCTTTATTCTCGTCCGTCCGATTGGTATGTACTCCGGTTCTGTGTTTCGGAGTCTATCTTGGAACAATTTGCTCAAAGGAAAATATATTCGTAAGTAAGATTAGGGCAGCTTCTCGGATTTGTATGTATCCTTCCTTTCTTTTGGGAGACCGGCTATAAATATTGTTTCATTCCCAGATACGCTGTAGTTCTTTTTTTCCAGCTTTTTTATATCTTATTTGATGCTGACATGTTGATGATATAGTCTGAATCCTTATATCCTCTCGCCCCTACTTTTTCATTTGATTGTTGTTTTTTTTTGTTTTTTTTATGTATTGTGTTGTTTTTTAATTTTCGGATTTTTACAGACAGTGTGTACACAGCTGCGTGCTCTAAGATAATGCCTTTTGAATAAACCTTTTTTTTAAATATTGAATGTTGTTTAACGGATCATCAACACAGTATAGTTTATTTAGAGCCGCCCCAGAGAGAGAGGAAGGATACATAGGAATCCGGGAACCGTGCCCTACTCTTATTATCGAATAGATTCCTATGGTTCTTAAACGTGCTCGGAGGACAGACCGATACACGAGACCGCCCGGTTTACGTCCCCATCCGACAGACGAGGCTACGGGAAAGTGTCTTGCCAAAGAACACACCGACGAAACTCAGTGGCATCACGGAGGATTGAACCCGGGGCCTCCGGTTACAAATATAAAAACTGTTTGAGGTCATTGTCGTGTAAAACGGCGACAAAAAACCGTCATGCAGCGCCCTGCGGGGAAAGTTAGTTTGGTTAATGTATATTGCGGGCCCATAGTTTATTTTAGGTTACTGTCGACGGAAGACAGGTCGTGAAGAGAGAATTATCTCAAGGCGCAAACATATATACACGAAAGCAGGTCCGGAGTACATTTGTTTAGTATTCTACCTTGTACGACATAGATGCATTTAGCCAAACTCACCACCAGATTCTATCACTATAACAAGATCACACCCTCTACATTCAATATTGGGCTGTTCTTTTTTCATTTTCCATCATGCTGTCACATGAATGATTTTAGTATCGGTGGTCCAGAGTGGTGAGGCACTGTTTCAAGTTCACCCCTACGGTCGTGGGTACGAATCCAGCTCGTACCCAGATTTCATGAGGCATGCAGTAATTGTCCTACTGGTCAGCCTTGCCTCCCCCACGAAAAGATCGACCATCATATATAACCTAAAATGTGCTGAAGATGACTTAAAACACCATGCAACCAATAGATGTTTTTTTTTATTGTTTGTTTTGGTGGAGCCATAGTCCCGATCGTCGTTTTCTGTTTAATCAGAAGGTATATAGAAAACAATCTTATCAACCAGGATCCGGTGCCAAAGATACAAATTGTTGCCAGAATCTCAAGCATTTTTTACAAAGCAACCAGGGTCCGGTGCTCTGAAATTTAGACATGATGTAAATATTTGCAGATTTTTAGACTAAACAGTTATCTTTATTGAACAACAGCAGTTGCAAACCAGTTAAATCACATTAAATCAGTCAGAGAGAACATATGGAAGTTTGGCGTTTTAAAGTCATCAACTTTGTATCGACCGGTTAAGAGTAAGCTTGTTAGGAATTATTCTACATTTGTTGTACATAAGAAAATGCATTTCGAAGGATATGATATTCAAAAGTTCCGTCGTATAAAGTTTTTTTCTTATACATACGATACTGTATCATTATGTTCGAACTTTTTGACACCAGTGTCCATTTACCAACCAGGGTCCGTTACAAGTGCAACCAGAATCAAGGTAACGCAGTTTTGAGCAACCAGGGTCCGTTACGTCTCTTCACCGTGATATTAGCAGTCTTCGCGATTGAGCATATTTATGTAAAGTAACTTAATTAATACGACATCGTTAATCGGCCTCCGTAGCGCAATAGGTTAACGCGCTGTCTTAGTATGCTTTCGCCGTTGCGGACGGGGTTCTAGTCCAGGCCTTAGCACTTTAAAAACTTTTTTTTTTTATGATTTTTTTTTTATGAAGAAGTAGTATTCAAATGCCTTTCAAATTCGTCAGATTTAAATATTAACAAACATATGCATAATAGCACGCACACAAGCACGGTTTAGGCACGCACCCACAAAAGCTCGCACGCAAGAGCGATCCCTTTTTTACGAATTGTGACTCTTATTATTTTCCCAAGAAGCTCCGGAATTTAAAAGTGCAACTGAAGGATAGACGGATGGGCGACATTCATATGTATACCCCTTCCTCACATCCTGAAAACTACGATTTGCGAGAAATAATATTGCTGGTCTTTTTCCAACAAAAGAAAATTCCATATATATATAACAATAGAACAATATCCTTCAAGTGTCTCATTGTAAACAATAATTTCTCCCTGGAGCATGTATTTCACGTGTCATACTATTGGCTACTGATACACGCTCTCTGTATATGTATACATGTATAATACGTGTGTGATTTGGGATTATTTGAAGGATATTTTAGGAAATAAGTATATACAAGATATGGAACATATGTGGAATACGGGGTAAGTGTTTATAATTCTCTATATATTTATGTATTTACGTAATGCCTTACGCATTTGTACGTGTTCCCTTTCGTTCAACAATACAAACATATATATAGTTACATTGCACGCCACTAAATATCCTCATCGAGTTGAATAATCTGTAGTTATCGGATATCTGAGCAAATTGCTATATAAACGTTTAGGCTTATATACCCGTAATCGCTGGGTGGTACAATTTCAAAGTTACCGAAGCGTTTATCACGCCTATTATGCAAATGCATCGATATACGCTATGACAATATACCAGCATAAACAATGTAGACAACAAACCAGCAAAGAACTTCATCTATAGGCGTTCTTATGTTTAAAACAACTTGAAATTGTATTATTTTATCGGGATTGTGTAGCTTTAAGCAGATTTTCCATTGTCTTGCCAAACACAGATAGATTCATAAGCTTGTAAAAATATTTTTCAAACTGTGATTTAGTTTTTTTTCTAAATTCTGTATTCAGACTTATGTATGATGCCATCCATGACTTTTCATTGAATTCTATTACTCTGTGTACTTTCTTTAGTTTCGTACCCAAAGACAAATACAACTCTAAATTTTTATAATGTATCACATACTTTTTCTTGTCCATAAGATTAGGAACTAGTTGTTCTGTCATACTATTATTTTCCAGCAAATCTGTTTGGTAAGCAGACAGCCATTCTTTTTTTATTTCTAATTTCTCTGGTGCAAGTGGATAGTCATTATGTAATTCATGAAGTTCTTTTGGATATTTCAAATCAACTTCAAGTATTTGTCCTGTACCAGCTTTTGGTTTGGAAAATCTGCCACTCTTGTTTTTCTTTTTCCAGATAAATCCAGAATATGGAAGTGCCTGACTCATTGAGTGCCCATAAAGATTATTTGCATCAAAATACATTAAGAAATTATTTCTATCATCAGGTCTGTAACCAATCACGCGTGGATTATTTGCTTAAGCATATCGTTTTGATACCATACTAATTCCACCTCGCATTCCTTTTTCTAAAAACAAATGCATGTCAATGTCTGTCAAAAGTTCTAATTTTATTTCATAATATTTAAGTAAGGCATCCCAAGCTAATCCAGGTGCTGTATAATAATGCAAAGCATCAAGTTTGTATGCACTCATACATGTTTTTCTAAAAGTTTGAAACACATCTGCTAGCAAAGTTACATCCGCTTTCAAATATAAATCATGATAATCTCCAAGAGTTTTACAGTTATTCTCTTTCCATATTCTTTGTGCATATTCATAATCTTTGGGACTTATACTTTCATCTTATAAACTACTGTAAAACTTTTCTATTGGCGGTAATTCTGTTTCCTTAAATCTTTCCATGCTGTCAATATATTCGTATAGATAAACAACTTTTCGTAAAAGTTCAGGTTTGAGAGATAAGTTATAATAGTCTTTGAGAGTTTTACAGTTAAACTCTTTCCAGACGGTTTGAATATATTCATAATAATCTTTAGCCTTGATACCTTCCTTTAAAAAACTACTGTGAAACTTTTCTACGGGTGGTAATTAAGTTTCCACACTGTTCATATATTCATCCGGGTAAATAGCTTTTCTCATAGGTAAATGTTTAAACTGATTTTTAGTAATTTTAAAATCATCTGCGCTTGTTGCATCAACTAATTTTGATAAAGACGTACCCATAAATTGGAAACTGTCTAAAAATCTAAGTTGGCCAGCACTAAATGAAATATACTTCTCAGCATTGTTTGGGATGCATGTAATATTACCTGTCATTTTATGTATTTTCTGCATAATCAAATGACTATCATATCCTTTGAGGTTGTGAAATATAACAGGGATCATAGTTGTTTTGCCTGGTTTTATTTTTAATTTCAGGTTACAGTTTTTATGTGCTGCACCTCTGTATTTTCCTGTAAAATGACAATGATCTTTTACTTTGCAGTTCTTATCATCATTTATTATATTCTTGCATATCCAGCAATGTGTTGCTTTTTCATAATCTATTTCATTCTGCTGTGTCATGTTTAATGGTTTTGGATGAGAAAATATTATTGATCTTGCTCTTTTCACATTCCAAATGATTTAAAAACTTTTCAACAGTATCTTCACCTCTGTAAATAACAGGTTCTTCTGTTTTACCATCATATCTGACAACTTGATATCCAAATCCACAAGCTTCGTGCACACTTGTGATTTCAGATTTTTTTCAAATTTAATTGATTCTGGTTTGACTATACTTTCAAAGTCAGCATATATTGCATAAGGCACAGGCATTTGATTTTGATGATTTTTAAATTGGATGTTTGTGCCTTTTTTTGGCATTTCTATTCGGCAAGAGTTTTTATTGATACCATCACAGTCTTCTTTGTGATTGGTAAGTAAATTTGCTCCAGAGTAACCATGAAGACAACGATCACAGAAATAAGTTTTACCATGATGTTTGTTTTGGCTGTAAAGTAGCTTGTTTAAATTATTAATGATGCAGTAATGATATTTTGTTTCTTTTGTTTTTTGTTGCGTATCAACAAAATCATCGGGGTTGTAATTATCATCTATAATTCCTTCTTCGTTGTTGGGATCATCTTCATTTTCTTTTTCTTTAACTTCAACATCTTCAGAAGCTAGCAGTAAATTAATTCTTCCCAAGTGCTTTGGTTGCTCTGATATTCTATATGGAAAAATAGATACATTGTTATGCTTTTTTGACAATATATATCCATAAACATTGACGGCAATATCGTTTTGCTTTTCTACTTTTGTTATTTGCAAAATCGGGGTTGGAAAATCAACACCCTCCGCTTTCAAATACTTTATATCAGGATAACTTGATACTCTGTCAGAATTCTTTGCGGCAGGATGTAAAGCTGCATTTATAGCATGTAGTAAACATTTATCATCATAGTTTTTCACATTTATGACTGCTTTCTTGTTTGATATTACTTTGGGCAAAGGAATATATGATGAGCCTTTTAGTGGCTCATACTTTGCAAAATTCAAATAAAGTGTAACACAGTAATCAACTTCTAATCCTGATGCTGTGTTTGTAAATCTTTCCAAACTTTCTTGTATGTCAGAAGATGATTTTTCATACAACTCGTCTAATCGCTCAGAAGATAAAAAAGTGTATTCTGTTCACTATGCAGAACTGCAGTGGTATATTGTTTTATCTCACCATCATCTTTGAATAATTCTACGGTGAGACCTAGCTGAAACTTTATTCCTTTCATATTTTTCAGCTCCTTAATTATTTGTTCCCTGATAATAGATTTTTCATCACGGAGTAGTTTTAAAGGATCTTTATATTTGTGAGCGGACATTTGAAATAACCACATATTGGTTTGTCAACTAGTTTTAATTCGGTTGTATCTTCGATTTCTTCGGTTATGATTTGTGATAAAGCCTTCTTCTCATCCAGAACATTCTTCTCAGCTTGTTGCACAGCTTTCTTCTCAGCTTGTTGCAACTTACGTTTTTTTCGTGCGCGTTCTTTCTTGGCATGACGCCTCTTGCGCCAATTTTCAAATGATGTAGACTTATCTTCTAATTTTGGAGCTTCCAATTTAACTTCCGATTTCAATTTCAAAGCTTCCGACCTTGAAATCTCCACTGCTTTTATACCGTGAGATAATGTTTCCTTATCTATCACACCCTCTCTGAACAGAGATATTAAATCTTTTATAGTCTCTTCGTTGTTGCTCATACTTCTTTTGTTATTACATATTAAAACTTTTTTATTAAGTAGAAAAAAATAAGTATGTAATAACAATGGATATCAACATTTGCAAGTTTCTTAAAGTTGGATCACATAATCCATGTGCACTCAAATCAACACAGGATTCAGATTATTGCAGTTTGCATAAGTATAGATTAAAAACAAGTCGTGTAGTACCTTGTATAATTTGTAAAAAAGGTACATTTGCAAAGTATCATGTTTATGTTGGTTGTGGTGCAAGGGCGGTTAGAAAATATTATAATGTTTGGGGTGCAAAGATGTATAATTTGGAGTGTTTAAAATTAAGATGTATTGAGGTTTGAAGTCGATTTTGAGAATGAAAAAAGTTGTGATATAGCAAGCAAATCAGCATTTCATGCTGATTTGTCATAACACATATAGATATATATATATATATATCCAGTAATAGTAACACAAATGTTAATTTAGACGATCTGTGGCAAGATAAACTTGGATACTATAATCCAGACCTTTAATTTTTAAGACAAAATGTCACAATTTAGTCGTCGATTATTACGGTACAGTTTAAATATACAAACATAAACGCCTAAAAAGTTATTTATAGATATTTTCAACAAAACCACACGCATACAAAAAACAAAATTCAAGGTAAAAACAAAATATGAGACACCACTAACATACAATTATTTTCAATAGGGCTACGTCCTTGGAGCTATCAGTAGCAACAAGGTCGATGGGTGCAGCAAACCTTACATTTTTTTAGCGTATTATCATCCCAATAACACGGGACATCGTAAATAAAGAAATCACCACCATACTTTATCCCATAATAAACTAAGCATCATTAATAGGCAGTATAAACATAAATTTAAAGATGACCATGTATATATAAATATAAACTACCTAGATTGCCACAAAGCAAGTATTCAATGATCTGGCATAATTCAGAGCAACAAGAGATGTACCATTAAGCGCAAGACAAGACAAGATTCAAGACCAACATCAAACGTTATATATGCAGCGAGTTGCAAAATGTTAGGGTCATAACCTCTTTTGATAAACTTTCGAAAAAGATTGATAGAGATAGGATGAAACTGATCATGACCAAGGATCTTTAAAAGGTAATTTAATCACGTCACACATGAAGTCAGATCGTGACAATACCTGTCTCAGAAACATTATTAAAATACGTTTATATTTTACATAATTATTTATAAATGAAACGTGATGGTTATTTCAAAAGGTATCAAGTACGTCTCCTCAATGTTTAATTGACCCAAAATAAATTAATCCTATAGCTGTCATAAGTTTTAGCACAATAATGCTTAACGTGATCTATAACGGCATTGATAGATATTTGGGGATGTTTGTAGTGGTGCAGGCACTAGAATTAAAACGGGTTTATAAGGCTGTTTGTGTTAGTTAGAAATCCAGTGCTTAGTTGGAAGTTTGGTTTTCTTTTTGTCTGCTCCAGATTTACAAGCGGGTCATTGAGTTATATTCCTAAATCCAACATCATCAGTAGATTGTATAAAAGCATACAAATGAGTGCACCCAAGTTCTAGAGATAAATCATTGACGTAATACTGGTGTCAAACAATAATTGCATTTTTATAAATCAAATCTGGAATGATATTCTTGTCTTCTCGCTTTCAAATTACGAAACAAAACAAATCCTGGTCTCGGAGGAAGTTAAGAGGAGCTTGGTGTATAAAACTCAAGATGGTTATCACTGATTTTATGAATTTACTTTTTTTCAAGTCGCAATGGAGTTCGGAGCAGAATGTTCTCTACGAAACCATTTTATACTAAAAGTATCAATCGAAAAGCACGAACAGCATTAACATCAACCACCGAAGGCAATTTATACTTATTTATTTATTAGACCCCGTGTGGTTGCCGGGGTAGAATACAACCACTGCAAACACACCGTCACATGCAGAGGGGTAGGACCCCGCCCCCCCCCCCCCCCATTCATATTCATTTTGTCATTTTTTGTTCATGCTCATTAAAGGTCTTCATCATGACCCCTGCATTGTTTCAGGTGCCATCTCGCTCACATCACTAAGAGCAGTGGCAGAAAAACAATAAACGTGGCTCCAGCGTAAATGGAGTTTTTACGATAGAATTTGCAGCAACTCTGCAGTTCAGGGTGAGAAGGTTCTAGGCCCATTTTCCATATTTTATCTCGATGTACATGGAAGATGAGCCTGGCATGTTCATGCATGTTAGGCGCCATATAACCTGTAATGTGTTGGTGCGCCTTAAAACCCCAATTCAATTCAATTATTTATTAGAAAACAAATGCCGAATACGTGTATCACAATGGTAACATTACCAGTGATGAGATGAGCAGCCGATCTATGGCAATATTTAGAAGTTTCACAGTCAAACAACTTAACAGTATTATTTTCAATGTTAAGGTCAAAAAATATTTTACTATAGTGAAAAAATAGTTCTAATTGTCTTTCACATTTATAAAAAGTGATCGCCCTTTCGGAATGCCTAGACCGTACTATCTAAACATACCTAGACTTTACTACATGTATCTAAACAGACTGACATTATATTTTCAATAAACGCATTACTACGATTTTAAAACAGGATCATTGTCTCATAGATGCGTTTAGAAACGATGTATACATACCGACCACTACACGTTTCATATTGAAAGATGGACACATTTGTTAACTTCTATCAGTTCTACTATTTAATGATTGTATACATATACATTGACAATGACACGGAGTAATTGCCCAAAGGCACGTAGAGTCTAAATTTTGTCTTTCATGTGGAACACATATCAGCCCTCGAAATCTTGAAATAAGCAAAACATGATCTGAAGCTAGCATGCCTTGCTAAAACGTCAGTACCCCTAAGCACCGTTCGACGATAAAGCTGTATATATAATGCTTTGAATATGTACATCACATCTGTCTAATGATTTCCACTTTCAAAACTTTGTCAAGCTTTAGCATGTTGAAGAACAACGATAAAGACTCAATAAAACTGAGTCTGCTACTTTTCTCTCTTGTTCGTGTTTGTTGCTTCCGAGGGATTCCATTTCCAGATTGTATATACACAAATGGTGTCTTCCGAGGGATCCCATTTTCAGAATTTATTTATACAAATTATTTCTTCCGAGGGATCCCATTTTCAATATGTATATACATAAATCGAACACATTTGATTGTCTCACTAGACTTGCACCGTTGTACATTATAGTGCTCCAACATAGTGCTCATATTGTATTATCTTTGCACTCTCAGTAACTGTACTTTTTGTCAGATAACGTATTCATTATGCCCGATTAGTATATACGTTTTGTTTATATTTCCACATGTATATGGACGAAATGTCAGGAAAAACATATAAGGTAGGTATTCGGAAATTATGTTTCATATACTGGTGTATCCGGTGGCACACCTAACGAAATGTGGCAAAGACCATTCATTTACGATTGTTGCTAGCATTAATGTACATTGTATAGTGTTGATACGTGCATTGCAAATCCTTGTGTAATTCTCAAAGGAATGGCAAATTAAAGTCAGAGTGCGACTCTAATGAGGTATGGTGGTGCACCTAGTTTAAACCCACAGCGGCCTTTTGGACCACCGACCTTCCAAGGCGATAGCCCTTTTGCCAATCCGTTTGTATTTGTGATGTCATATGCCTTGCTTTTTATTAACCTTTTAAGTGTTGTTTGTTTTAATGCGTGTTTTTGTTTGACTGTGTTCTGTGAAAGCTACATTTCGTGTTCGATTTTTTAACCTACAATAAGTTTATTAATTTATAAAATTAAATACACTTTTGTGGAATCCTGACACGTTAACGGACAAGAATGATATGAACCAATTATGTGTTAAATAATCCTTGGAAACCGAAAATTCAACTTTATTAAGAAATCACAGTTATCTCAACCCCTGATAGCAATATACATTATCTACACAATTTCATAAAAGTGTTTCTCGTCATGTAATGTAAATTCAGTCGCTGTAGTGCCGTAACGGAATTAATCAACTCTCAAAGTAAGCGTTTGTTGATTGCAATAGGGCGTTTCATTCCATTCCTACACTCAGCACATTTGAAAACTCAATACTTGGCATTTTTTGAATTTCTAAAGTGGAATTGAAATCCTCGTGTAAAATGTGTTTTAACTGATTAAAGTAGAAAAAAATCTTATGCAACTGTTTATCGTCATATGTAACATCTGGGACAAAGAAATGGGTGTACTAACATAAAATACAATCTTAATTTTTGAACAAAAAAACAGCAGAATAAACAAAATAGAAAAATCAAGAAGGTTGCGTCTTAAATGGACTGTGTATTGCAGCTGAATATGTACCTTCTTGTATAGACCTTTCTATTGTAAACACATATAAAAGGAGCATCGGGGTAGTCATTTTCGATTACAGTTAAGATCGAAAAGAGTATTTAATACTACAGGCAAGTGGCGGAATGGGTCATGTACAACACACTAGTAGACCCTGTTATTTCTGTAGTTGTCATGATTATACACCGTTCGATAACTTTTGAGCAATTGTGGACTTGAATTCTGCATTAGGAATTTGTGAATTATCTAAGATGAGGACAATCTAATCATCAACTTCAAATCTTATTATGAATGTCTCGTTGTACGAATCTACAAATGACAATCTTGCACCGCGCATAAATGAATAAAGCCTTGGACATTATAACGCATTTATCATGGTTGTAACAAAATGAGTGCATATTTTCTTTTTTAGTTTTTAACTGTGTTTGTCGGGGCCTCATTTCTCCTGATTTTTCATAGGAATGTTGGTAGATGCTTGCCAAGCGCATCACTTTTAATCGATGCGTATATCTAATAAATGATCTTTTACTAGATTCATTCTATTGATAAAGAATAAGTTGTTTAGGCGTTTATTTCATCAAAATCCATCCATTATTAAAAAAGTTATGATTTTACAAGCTGTGTATTATGAGTCAATTTGCCAGTATTTACCAGTGCGGGCCTAATAAATGTAGAGTTCCAAATTACGACACTACATGCAGTCCGAGCAGTCCTAGTAACATGACATTTGCATGGATGGCGTGTTTCACCAGGTGTCCGTGTAGGGACTGTATATATGGGTGTCGAAATCGTAAGAACTTGTCACAGGATCGCAAGGCATTATCCAGAGTAGTTAGTGACCAATACCATAACGGCAAGGGATAAGTCAAATCTATTTGATTTGTTGTAAATTATTGTCATATTTAAATTGTTGTTCTGAACTAGATATCTGCCGGTAAAAGCCATAGATAGTTAGCAGGATAGTGTCTTTAAATCTTGTACGTTTTCAAACGTCAGAATATTTTAGCAAATTATTATCTGATAAGATTATTGGGGCATATATTTACATTATTGATAAGCCAGTTGTTCTGTAGATAGTAAATGGAATACGCGATTCAGATTGTATGTACTTTTCTATGGAGGTTTCTAACTGTCATTAGTAGTATAGATAGTGAGGGTACCAGGCCAGTTTCCCCCTCGCTGGGAACGAGAATAACTAGTGAAATATGCCAGGGGGGACTCAGGCGTAACTCTCATTTATATCACCAAGATCTAAATGTAAGTTACGCCTAAATCAACACCAACATATTTCAACAGTTTTCTCAAGCACCCCGCTCAGGAAAACTCTCCTGATACCCTCACTATCTATACTACTAATCAATCCGGGATCTTTCAGGGGAGGTAATTATAATTTTCAAGGGAAATAACTATTTTTTTCAAGGGAAATAACTCTTTTATTCAAGGGTAATAACTCCTTTCTTTCAAAGGAAATAACTCTCTTTTTTTCAAGGGAAATAACACTTCTTTTTTTCAAGGGAAATAACTCTTCTTTTTTTTTCAAGGGAAATAACTCTTTTTTCAAGGGAAATAACTATTTTTTTCAAGGGAAAAAACTCTTTTTTTCAAGGGTAATAACTCTTTTTTTTCAAGGGAAATAACTCTTCTTTTTTCAAAGGAAATGACTCTTCTTTTTTCAAGGGAAATAACTTTTTTTTTCAAGGGAAATAACTCTTTTCTTCAAGGGAAATAACTCTTCTTTTTTTTTCAAGGGAAATAACTCTTTTTTTTTTCAAGGGAAATAACTCTTCTTTTTTCAAGGGAAATAACTCTTCTTTTTTTTAAGGGAAGTCGCTTACAATGTTACATGACCGATTTCGCTCCGAGGTTGCCTTAGCATATAATTTCCCCTTTAGGTTACAATGTCACATGACCGTTTATAAAATAAACGTCTATTTATAGACCATATCACACAACCGTTTACAATTCATTTTGCTCCGAGATAGCCTTACCATATCACATGACCGTTTATAATATAAACGTCTATTTATAGACCATATCACACAACCGAAGGTTGCCTTACAATATCACATGACCGTTTATAATATAAACGTCTATTTATAGACCATGCCGCCAACCCAACACTTAGTATTTTCACCATACTATACCTCAATCTCCTATATATACTATACCACCGACCGCTTGACTTTAAAAAGGGTTTTCAAATTTGCATAAATTTGAATTATCATAGTTAGTAATTTTAATTAGCATTGTGCTGCAGTACAAACTGATCAATTAGTTGTGTTGGTAATAATAGCGTTGGCATTTGCTTTAATATTTGTAAAAGTACTTCTAAATATTAATTAAAATAAATATTTGTCACAAAACGGATGGAGATGTTCCGATGACCTTTGACCCCAAAACCGAAACCGAAACGGAAACCGAAACCGAAACCGTAACCGAAACGATTCGGTGGGGATTCGGCGTCTGCATTTTGGAACCCACTACCTGCTTCGAACACACGCTTGTTATTGCTTAATGTTTTGAATGCCTTTAAATGATACCCAACTGTTAAAGCTATTATCATAACCGACCCATTTTACTAATGCTTGTTTCTTTTTATAATCACGTCGTATTACTTTTTCAATCCTGAAAATGTCTTGCTTTGCTTTTATCATCTCTAATTCATAAAAGCTGCCATCAATGTTTTCGTTGTTTAAATCTTTTATTGTGTATGTCACAGGATTTGTGTTTTGAATTTCATCAACAACAAATATTTCTTCAGTCCAATTTGGGGTATAACCTTTCTCAAACGTTCTTTTATATTTACTAATTCTAACATTATCCCCTATTTTAAACTTTGGCTTAATTTGATTACTTTTTATCTTTCCATACAAGTTGAAATATACCGTTCCTTTATTTTTTTCATCACTAGCCTCAATCGGTGTCATTTTAATACTCCGATGTTTTGTATTATTATACTTGTCAACCATTTCTTGTAACACGTCTAAATATGTGTTAATATTGTTAGCTGTAAAATATTTCCACATCTTTTCTTTTAATGTCCTGTTAAATCGTTCAATTACTACAGCTTTCCCAAAATTAAAGTGTGATACATTTTGATATTATTGTCACTAAGGAATTGCTTAAACGTCTTGTTATAAAACTCCACACCCTGGTCAACCCACAGTAATTTACATTGTCTTTCTGTACTGATTATCTGTCGGAATGCTTTGGTAATTTCTAAACCAGTTTTATTTGAAACTGGAATAACCCAAGCAAATTTACTAAATAAATCAAATATTTAGTACCTTTATTATACTTTGAAAACGATTGCATGTCAAGCAAGTCAGCAGACCATATTTTATCAATTTCATTAAGAATCACACGGCGTTGAGTGAACTTTCTTCGTATAGGCTTATGAAGTTCATCTGCTAACTTGTCAGTCCATTTCAACGCCTTTTCTCGTTTTTTGGGTTTCCAAGACCAAGTTTATATTTTGCACTAATAACTGGTTTTACAATCAAATTTTTAGCAATCTTTTCTCCAATAGTTTTAGACTTGCTAGATTTTAAACCGGCCAACATGCTTTTATCACACATTGATTTATTACTAGGATTTTCATCATAACAATAATCATGATTTTTACAAACAGCATCTAATTTATTTACTGGCTCTCCACTATCAAGTGGATTACCAGGACCGCAATATTTATAACCAGGAAGCGTTAATCCCTTTTTAGGTAACAGAGGAAGCATAGCTTTATGAATATCAATATTTCCACCTTCTGTGTTTTTAACAAACTTTGTTTTAGTAATACCACAAGATGCACATGTTGCCTTTAACATTTTCTACCATTTCTTGCTAAAACATACTTAGGATTAATATTTTCAGTAACCTTTTTTTCTTTTATGTAATAACTCATATATAATATGATTAGATTAAACTTCGTTTACAAAATATGATGTTATGATGTTTTTATTTTTTACTGGTTTGTATGGTTTTAATAATTTGTAAAGAATATCATACGTACTATTTCCTTCTTGTAACTTTTTAATGAAGAATAGGCAGAAATATCCACACAGAACACTTGTTTTATCTTGATATTGAATGGTGTTGTATTTTATATTAGGTATGTACGCTAAAGCTTCTTTTGGCGGACTCAAACCAAACGGATCGAAGTAATAATTATCATAGTAACAAGTCCAGTGTGTGCCAGGTCCAATATAATCATCCAGATTAATAATGCCACATTTTTTTAAATTTTGTTTTGTTGGTAATTTATTCTTGCTAAACACTCCCCTGAAGTTCTGTATGCCTAGCTGCTTAACCCATTTTGTTATATCTAAGTTAGATATAGGTTCATTTTTAATTTTTTTTTTTTTATAAATGGGATACTTCTATATGGCCTGATTTGTGAGTCTACTTGTAAACCATATCCTCTTCTATCTACTTGCAAACCTTTTCCAGTTAAACCACTAATAAGAGATCCAATCAATGGAATTCCTAGTGATGCAAGCATTCCAAGAAATCCTCCGTCATGCTGTTGTTTTTTAGTTAGTTTAACAGGGCAGCGACCTTTTGAATTTGCTATCCTCTTTCTTTGCGCAGCTGTTAATTTCTTTGATTTTAGAAGTGTTTGTTTTTTATCACTAGGAACAGCTGCCGTTACATCTTGCTGTTTTTTTATCACTGGGAGCAGTTACCGTTTTAGGAACAGTTACCGTTTTATTACTAGAAGCACATGCCAGTACGTCGTGTAGTTGTTTTTGTGTTAGTTTAATGGTGCAGGAACCTTTTGACTTTGCTAATTTGCTTTTTTGTGCAGCTGTTAATTTATTTGATTTTAGAAGTGTTTGTTTTTTATCAGCAGGAACAGTTACCATTCCATTTCCAAATATTTTACCAATTCCAGTACTTGCCAGACCACTAAGTGCCCCTGTTGCTAAAGGCCCTAATATCTTTGGAGCAAATTTAGCAACTGTTTGTAAAATTGTTTTAGTTAACAAACCAGCTAATGCGCCTAAAAAGCCTCCATTCTTGGACTGAGACCTCATTTGTGATTTTGATATACTTATATCTAATCCCCGTCCATCAGATTTAGCTTTGTTAATATTGTTAATTTGAGTAGCTGTTAGCAGCAAAGGAAAATTCCCAGTTAGTTGGTTATCTTTTAACCTGAGTGTTAATTCACTCTTGTTTTCATAAGCCTTTGCTAAACTTTGTTTTTGTCCATCTGTTAAATTTACTGAATAATTTACGTAAGTCATATATATTATAAGTTAGATTAAACTATTACCAATTCATTTCCAACAGTATCAGTAACAACATCTTCCTCATATAGAACCAGAGTATAAGCTTTATAAGGAGCTCATGGAGCTATATTTAATTTATATCTCAAATTCAGTTGTTTTGGATCAACACTGACCTCATTTCCCTTGTAACTTAAATCGAAATATATCATTCCGAAGAGATTTTTAAAATTACTCTTATTGAGTAAAGTTCCAGTGTTTTTATCATTTTGCTTGTTAGAATAATTAATAACATCTCTGAATATTCTTATAATATTATCATAACTGTATTCAGTTTCTGGATAATAAACTCCATTTCCAACTTCCAATCTAGCTGTTTGCAAATAAGAAGCAGCATCACCAGCATTTAGATGAAAAGTATCCAAAAGGTCAGGATTTCGCTCTTGGTGTGAACTCTTGTCTGACCTTTGCAAATACACAAACACATGTTTGGGATTTTTAACACCAGCCGTTATTCTAAATACGGATTCAGTTAGTTGAGAACTTCCGCTTTCTTGTATCATTTCACGAAGATAAGTCCATCGTGTTGATGTCATATGACAAAATCATTACATAACTTAAACCATCTGAGTTAAATATCATTCTGGGTACCCACAAAACTAATTTATTAATAACTACTCGACCATCATCACCACTTGATTTGAAAATTAACACATTATCATTTGTCAGTTGCAAGCTGATTTGAATCTGACTAGGAGGAAGCATGTTTGTTTCCAAACCTCCAAAGAAGGAATATTTATTTAATGGGATTATAGAGTCAACTTTTTGATTAGTTATGATTAAAGCATGACGAGTAGTAAATCCCGGGTTATAGCCAGCTTGATCATCTCGAGATTCTGCAGCAGCCGTATTATCTAAATAAAAGTATTCATTTGTTCCGGTTGTCTTTGCATAGTCATCAGAAATTTCAAGCAGGCTTTTGATATTAACAAATCTGTGAAGATTATTTCCATCGTAAACTATTTTACCGTTTTGCTTTACTTGCATTTGATCAATCAGTGAAGCTGCATCGTTAATTAAAGCAATTCTGTCAGCATCTGCAAAAGCGGCTCCGTCAGCAACTTTGTTTACTTGAAAACTGATTTCAAAATATGCGTTATACCAATCAAAGTAAGAACTTCTATAATTTATTGTAAACTGATAACCACTTTTCGTTTGCCTGGTAGCATTTCCTGGTTGTGTCACGGGGGTATCTAACTGAATAGGTACATGCTCGTATCTAGTATTATATTGATTACTTGGAAACATCTACGTATACTAATAATTAGATTATTTTTTATTAATTAATCGATTAATTCTCACATGAATTCCCCTTCCGGATAGTAATCTGTTAATTTTTGCATTTACAGCTTCTTCAATTATATTATCAGCCGCAACTTTAGCTACATCTTTTGCGGCAGCCTTTGTAAGTTCTTTTAAAATTATCTCGCCTTTTGGTTTAGGTTTAATAACTGAAACTAATTTATCAGCAGCCATTTTTCCTACTTCATCTCCAAGTTTTTTAGAACCACTCTCTATGATTTGCTTGCCAGCAGTTTCTAATGCTTTCTTACCTGCTGTTTTTACAGACTCGCTAAATATTTTTGAGCCAACCTTTGATAAAATGTCAAATATACCAGCTCCAGTTAATCGATCAACTTGAGTATATGTTCCCGTACTAGTGTCATAAACTTTTTTTAAACATTCCATATAACTTATGTTACATTAATTCCTTCAAAACAAATCGAAATGATGTGTGGACACCATTAAGATTAATAATTAATGTAAATATTAATACTGTTAATGATCGTTTTTTTTACTTCACAGAACCCGACTCTTATCGGTTCATCTTTGAAAGGATATGATCTCATAAGATCAGCTGTACTTATTTCACAAATAACATCCCCGTATGATCCATCAACAATAGACTTACTTATCAAATCACAGTGGAAATAAAACGTATCGATAGAATTTGTTATGTTCGGTGTTACAGTTCCAAATTTAGTTTCTCTGATGACTGCATCTTTGTCAAACCCGATCAAGGTGTGAAAGTTTGATTCTCTCAAATCAAGTACAAATTTATTATGAATGGTAACCAAATATTTGAAACTTGATAAATCAAACTCAATTCTTATCGGGACAGGCGAGTCATCGGTTAAATCATTGTTTACAGTCAATGTTTCTTTTATGTAATTATCGATATCAGCATAACTGTAATTTCCATTTGTAAAAATAATACTTTTCCAATCTGTTCCATTGTGATACCTTATCACTTTGTTATTAAAATCCTCACTAATATTATACCACGAGTAAGTCATGGAATTAATCTTATCGAGTCCGATGCCATACTGTTTGTTCTTGCCTAATATTAATGGTCTGTCAAACACAGTTGTAAAATTACTCGGTGTGTTTGAGCTATTAATTATTGAAGCTTTCTCCGATGATAATACAATTTTTTGTTCCATATAATATAGAATGGATAATTTTTATTAATACTAATTATTTCGGTACGTAAAATAGTTTAAAAATTGATTTTTCAAAATTGAAAACTTGCGTAGTGTCGTGTTTTATGATTGGAAAGATGGCCCAATGATATAATTTCGGAAGATATGCTTCAAATGGTCCTTTTAGTATCCGTTTGCCGTTTTCTATTTTTGATTTTGGATGTGTTTGATCAGTACTTGGAGACATTTCAAACAAACTAAAATATTATAGACCAATGTTTGTATTTGTAACTGTATGTGTAAGGTCTGCTTCAACTACATAGCGCCCAGTTTTTTTAATTCTGATGGTATTTAAATATTCTATAAAATATTCTTCACTTTTTATAAGTGGATTGGCTACAAAAGTAAATGCTTCGAGAAAAGCATCACGTTTGGTTCTTTCAAGTGGTTTTCGTGTCGGGTACGATACATAATCACGGACATCATGCATGATACTCATTCCATCATATATTGTATATTCAAGCAGTAGAATCCGACTTAAATAGTCTACTTCGACTTTCAACTCATCAATTATACCAAGAATTGCCGTGTGCCGGCTACCAGACTTTTGATTAAACTGTTTTAATGAAGCTATTTCGCCATCAAAAGCTGTGTTTCTTTTTTCCTAGGCAGCTTTCAATTGCTTTGAAGCATCATCAATAGCAGTCTCGAGTTTATCAGTGTCAACCAGTTTGCTCAAAGCAGTCTCCAGCGACTTACCATCAACCATTTTATTTTTAATATCTTCAAACTCTTTGTTGATATCAGCAACGTTGGTGTTTATCTGCTCATTTAATATTTTAATTTGAGTTACTTCGGTGGTAAAAGAAGTTCTCCTTTGTTTTGAAGCATCAGCAATAGCAGTTTCCAGTTCATTGTTATCAACCATTTGTTTGTTAATTTCTCCAATCCGTGTATTAATATTTTGAACACCAGTTCTTATTTGTTCACTTAATTTCTTGTAGTTTTCACTCTCTTCCAATCCATCTTCTTTCTTTTCTAGCTCTTTCAAAGCATCACTCAGAAGTTTTATTTCAACTTTCAATCCGTTTTGAATTTCAATCATTTTCTCACGGTTTGCTTGTAACTTTGTTTGTATTTGACTTAGTTTATCTTCAACACCTGTTGTCAAAATTTTTATCATGTCTGGAATTTTATCAATATTATAATCACGTATGATTTTTGCTACTCTTCTTACAGTAAATTGCTTTGTTGCTGCATCATCTGCTTTTGTCGGATTACTAACATTGATAATTTTATTATTATCCATGTTAAGCTCACTTCTCAAAACATTTTCCTGGTTTCTGCCTTTGTTAAGATAATTAACCAAATGTTTTTGTTTTACATACTCAGACAGCACAATACCAAAATTTGTAATATTGACGCTGCCAGTAGTAACTTCCTCACCAAGATCATTAAAAAGTCCCATTATATAATATAGATTATATTAAATTTCACCATTAAAGTTTCTTTTAACTAACTTCCTCGGTCGATCCAGATACAGAAAGTCGTACTGTTTGACAGTTGTTTTTTTATACTGATCTTTGCTGACATCTTGTTCTTTGGAAAGCATACCAAGCTCGCGATGATGGATGAAATAGTTAATAATATCATTTTGATTGCGCTCGCAAACATAAGCATCAAAACTAGCTATCTTTTGAGTATCTGAATCTAAGGTATCCACAGGGATAACTTCATCATTTGAACATTCTAATATGTCCTCAACTGGGATTTTATTCTTTTTTGCTATCTTTTCAAGTTTTTGTGATAAGACCTGATACTTGGACTGCTCCAAGTTTTTAGCAAACAAGTAAATCTTGTCGTAGTAAACCAAAGGTTTGAGTAACATGTGAACTAATGTGTTTGTCTTGCCAGATCCTGAATTACCGCAAATTAACATTCTAAAACAGCAGTCTGGCACGAAGTTCCATATTTGTTTAAAATTACCGTTTTCTGTTTTCATATCATAGTTTGGAATTTCCATTATAATAATAGTCAGATAATATTAATATTATCTAAGTATTATTATATATGTCTAAAGTGTATTGTGGAATAAAACAAAAAAGGAGCTAGTCGTGATTTGTATAAAGAAATATTTAAACCTGTAACTAGCGAAATAAAAAGTCAGTCAGAACAGCTAACCGAGCAGTTAGCTTCTCTTCCGAAAATAAGTCAGCAATTAGCCGCTCTTCCAGCAGCAATAGGCGAGGAAGTACAAGAACAAAAAACGTACCAGGGATTACCCCAGTTATTCGCTGAAGAACCAACTACTGCTAATCTAGATGCTGGAATCGATAAAAAAGTGATAAATCTACATGACTTGCCCTTACCATCGAGTGTAGTTAAAGATAATGACCAAGAACTTGCAGACATACTCGAACAGCTTAGTGATATTATCAAACAAAATGGTCGCGACAGGGCTGCAGTCACTAAACATTTAAAAACTGTAAAGGATGCAACCGAGAAAGATTAATACAAACAAGTTCAAAGCACTTTGGTAAACGAGTCAAAAGCTTTAAAATATTATAAAAAAAGAATTGATGCAATGCTTGTGCATAGTGAAGTCTTTTCAGGCAAAGGATTACAACAAAAAAAGAAATTCCTACAAAGTCGACAAAGATGGTCGCTATGGAATGTTGCAAATTGATTTACCTAAGCTTATTGGTTATCACAAACTTATTGCCAAACAAGGAGAAGCAGTTGTGTTAGATATGAAAGTAGATGATGATTTTATAGACTTGATAACAAAGCGTTACAACAATGGAAAAACTTATTCAAAGCTGTCTCAGAATGCTTTTAAGAAACTAACAGAATTATCTGATTTACAAATTCACAAGGGTTCTTCAAAGTTCAAAAAGATTTTAGGAGGTTGTGCTGATGTTGAATATTACAATAATACTAATGATTTGATGGATGATCTAGAGTTGGTATGTGGAAGCATCGAATCAGGAAATAATAGTCCGCAGCTGATAAATAAAGGTATTAGCATAATCGATGAATTATTAAAAATAGGTAAAATATCACCCAACGAACACGAACAGCTATTTTCTAAATATCTTAATTAAATTATTATCTAACTGTAATTATACATGAAAACCAAAGAAGAATTAATTGATCACTTGACGCGACTTGTGGCTGCATACAGACGCAGTTATAAATTGTGCGGTATTATAAACATAACATTACAGATTACCAGTGAAATAATTGGTTGTGGTGCTGTCCTAGCATTAGTTCCAGCAATTCCTGTTTTCATAGCTGTAGTTGGCGCAGTTCCTCCAATAGTTGCAGTTAGTGAGTAAAACAAGAATAGCAGAAAGAAAGACTTTGTTAAAAACACATCATAGGAGTTTTAAACAACTTCTATCATATGTCCAAACAACAACAGGACTAGAAAATGAGGAAGAGATAATAAGTATTGTCTTTAATAAAATATTAGAAATTCAAAAGAATGACAACTTTACAGAACCTCTGGAAATGTATATGAAAAGGTTCAAGCTTAATGGACATTAAGCTAGTAGAGATGCTTCGTAGGAGCATATGTTCAAGTTAAACGGTCCTGGCATTCAGTCGTAATTCTTGTCTGACTTGTTTCCATATCCTATCGTACTTTTCTCTGGTTAATTTTGTTTTAATCGGTTTTATTTCTTTTTCTATTTTTAATATTTTAAATATTTTCTGAAAAATGTATTCAAATTTGATTGATCTTTTTCGACCTTCTAGCTTATCCAAAATCTTTATAATTTTGTAAAACAAATCTTCAAATCTTTGACTGTTTTTAGAAGACAAATTCTACCAAGTATTTATCTAAATGATACTTTCTGTGGTAAATAGATTTCGTTCGGTTGTAGTTGTAACCTGTGATAAGATTATAACCATTGTGAGTGCCACAATTAAGGAAAACACGCTCATTATCAAAAACTTCACAAGTATCGTTGCAATTCACGCATGCGTATGTACACAAGTAACACAGCTTGGTTCTCGTGCAATATTTACAAAGCTTTTTTTTATTAGTTGTGTGAAATAAGATCTGTGCACACCCCAGGAGGATCAATAATATCTAAAACTCTTTTACAATATTTACAATTCATTATATTATACTATAAAATTATATATTTAAATATAGGCTTAAAAAATATTATCTTATGTAATATTATAATGGAACAAGTAAAAATTGAAATCAACAACTTTAAAAAAGATCAAATAGCACATGCCCAAACGGTTAATTTTGAAGATGCGAGTAAATTAGATGCTGAGCTTTTAATTTTTTCAAACTTTCAAGATTTGACAGAAAGAATCATAACAATGGCAAAACAACTAAAACAACTAAAACTGTCATGGAAAATAAAAAAGGAGATATAAACAAACTACGTTCTTTGTGCAAAAAACAAATTTCAGAGGCAACCAGTTACCAGCCAAAAGTATACAAAGAATCTTTTATTGCTTACTACAGCATTTTGTTAGACAAAGGAATTAAAATTATTATGTACGGATGATTTGCCGGCCAGCTGGCAAAGCATCCTAGTTTACTGCTACGCAGCAAAGTACGGATAAATAAAATAATGTAATCTATAGTATATGAGTATTTACAGTCATGCAAAAGAAGAAAGAAATCATTTTGAGGAGAAACAGAAGGTTTATGAGAAAGTAGCTGCTTACGAGCAGGCTCTTTTAACCAAGACAAATGAACTTATCAAAGAGTTTGAGACAGTTCACATGCAACGATTGTCAGATGATATTGCAGCTTTTAAAAAAGATTGGGCAATAAAAACCGAGATTGAGTGCAATGATGATGTAAAGCTTCACACAGATATAGCAGAAAAAGAAATTAAGATTTTTAATGAAACACAATTAAAAGTAATGTCTGAAAATGTTGAGTTGTTCAGAAATAATCTAATCAGCAATTTAGATAAACCTCATGTGATTAATACTGATATCGGATGTTACGAGGACTTTGAAACGTTTGTCAAAAGTCTAAAAGAAATGATTGATGCAGAAGTTTTTGATAAAGACGAGTTTATAAACTATTGCAAATACAGGATAAAAATAAAATCACTGGCAGCTGGAGGTGATCTTGAAACTGTTGATTTCGATAGATACTGCAAATATCATGTAAAAATAGGTCAGATGATAGATAATAGAGTTCTTGAGGAAAAATGCTTTCGGAAATACTTAGACATTCTCCTGGATAATAGAATAGATGCTCTTTTGGATGAGGTTACTCACGAGGAGATCAATGAACATGTTTATGAGGTTACCGATGAGGACGCCGGCGAGGGTAAAAATAATGTTATTTAATTAATTAATTAATTAATTAATATAGGCTTAAAAAATAATCGCATGTAATATTATATAATGAGTATCCGAGAAATTGAAACATCTCCAAAACAGTATAGCAAGGTTTTTAAAGTAGATATTTATAGTAGTAATGATCCGATTGTTCAACTACAAAAAGTACACTATCCTGCTGTAAAGTTTCTCAAAGCAGAACTAAAAAGACCAGGCGGATTTAAATTAAGCATTGATGTGAAACTTACTTTTAAAAAAAAAGTACCAATGGATAAAGAACATAAAGGAGGTTTTCATAGTATGTACAAGACAGCTTACTGTGCCTCAAAGGCTGTAATTATATTTAACAAAAATCAAATATCAGAAGCAGTAGACAAAGCACAGGAAGAAATTATAAATAGAATTGGCAATTGGCTTTCTCAAGGAAGTGGTTGGGTAATTGAGACACTTGACGCACACTATATAAATCGAATAAAGTATAAGCCTTTGCGAGGTAGCTCTTATTTGGATTTACCAAAAGAACTTACTAATGCTAAAAAAGGATTAATAAATATAGAAAATGAAAAAGATAACGAGTGCTTTAGATGGTGCCATTTGGCTTATAAATTCCCTGTTAATAATAAACCACACAGAATAACAAAGTACAAAAAGCATATTGATGATCTTGATTATAAGGGAATTACATTTCCTGTTACTATCAAACAAATCCCAAAAATAGAAAAACAAAACAACATTTGTTTTAACATATTTGGGTATGAAGATAATCAAGTATACCCTTTGTACATATCAAAACATAAAGCAGAAAAAACATGTGACCAGAGACGCTCCAAGGAGCGTCTGTGACATGCTTTTGATCACAGAAGAAGAAAAAAATCATTATGTGTGGATAAAAGATTTTAACAGGTTAATGTTTAATCAAACATTACATTAAAAAAAAAATGGTTTTGTAAAACATGCTTGCAGTGCTTTAAATTAGAAAGAGTTCTGGAAAAACATAAACCTGTTTGTCTTTCACTTAAAGGTAAGCAAGCAGTAGAGATGCCAAACAAAGATGAAAAAGTTAAGTTTAAAAACTACGACAGGCAACTTATGGTTCCGTTTGTTATATATGCTGATTTTGAGGCAGTAACTGAAAGTATTTCTTCAGCATCAAACAATCCTAAAAAATCACATACGGAAGCATATCAAAAGCATACTGATTGCAGTTACGGGTATAAAGTTGTTTGTTGCTATGATGATCAATATTCAAAACCAGTTGTGACATACAGGGGACCAAATGCTGTTTACAAGTTTTTGGCAAAAATGATAGAAGAAGAAAAGTGGTGCAAAATAACTATGAATGCAAACTTTAAGAAAGATTTGGTGATGTCAAGAGAAGAAGAAGCTAGATTCAAACAATCTAAATCATGTCATATTTGTGGTAATGGTTTTGCAACAACTCTCAAAAAAGGCGACGCGGATTATACAGTGGCATACAAAAACTCCATCAGAAAAGTCAGGGACCATTGCCACATAACTGGGAAGTATAGAGGAAGCGCTCATGACATATGTAATATTAATTTCAGGTTGACTAGAAAAATACCTGTTGTGTTTCATAACTTGAGAGGATATGATTCTCACTTTATAATGCAGCACATCGGAAAGTTTAAACAAAACATAAATGTTATACCAAATAACATGGAAAAGTATATGGCTTTCATGTTAGGAAAAAGTTTAGTATTTATTGATAGTTTCCAGTTCATGTCCCAATCATTAGATAATCTAGTGAAAAACGTTCCGTCGTTTCAATACACATCTCATGAATACAGTGGTAAAAAGTTAGACTTGCTAAAAAGAAAAGGTGTTTATCCTTATGATTACATGAACAGTTTTGAACGCTTCGGGGATACTAAGTTACCCGGTAAAGGTAGCTTTTATTCCCGATTAAATGATGAGCACATTTCAGATGCGGATTATGAACACGCTAAAAAAATATGGAAAACATTTAAGATTAAAAATATGGGAGAATATCATGATCTGTATCTTAAGACTGATGTGCTGTTGCTGACAGATGTTTTTGAAAACTTTAGAAAAATGTGCATTGAGTATTACAAATTAGATCCTTGTCATTACTTCAGTAGTCCTGGTTTAGCCTGGAATGCATGCCTCAAGATGACTGGTATCCAACTTTATTTAATAACTGATATTGATCAATATTTGTTTGTGGAAAAAGGATTAAGAGGCGGTACGAGTTATATTGCAAACAGATATTCACAGGCTAACAATAAATATATGAAAAACTATGACAAAAAAAAAGAAAGCAAGTACATAATATATCTTGATGCTAATAACTTGTATGGGTGGACTATGTGTCAACCGTTACCTACTGGCAACTTCAAGTGGGTTAACAAGATTGAAAAAGGAAAATCAAATTACATTGTTGAGTGTGATATCGAGTATCCTGAGAAACTGCATGACACGCATAATGATTATCCTCTCGCCCCAGAAAGTTTAAATATCAAAGATGAGTGGTTGTCAGACTATTGTAAAAATTTAAAACAAAAGTTTAATTTAGGATCTAGTAAAGTTAACAAACTTGTTACGACGATGAAAAATAAAGAAAAGTATGTCGTGCATTTTAGAAACTTAGAATTGTATAAAAAGCTTGGATTGAAGGTAACAAAAATACATCGAATACTACAGTTCGATGAATCACAGTGGTTAAAGACATACATAGACTTTAATACTGCTAAGAGAACAGCTGGTAAAAATGCTTTTGAAAAGGATTTCTTCAAACTGATGAATAATTCAGTTTTTGGTAAAACTATGGAAAATTTGAGAAAAAGAGTTAATGTTAAATTGACTCACTACGAGGAGGTTCTTTTAAAATATGCAGCAAGACCTTCATTTATTTCTTGTAAAATGTTTAATGACAATTTATTTGCTATAAACAGAATAAAGGAACGATTAGTTTTAAATCGTCCTATCTATGTTGGTATGTGTATTTTAGACTTGTCAACATATTTGATGTATGATTTCCACTACAACTACATTAAAAATAAATATGATAAAAAAGCTGAATTATTATTTACCGATACTGATTCCTTGTGTTATGAAATAAAAACAAAAGATGTGTATGCAGACTTTTACAAGGATAAAGAACTTTTTGATAATTGTGATTATGATCCAAAAAGTCATTTTCATTTTAATGATAATAAAAAAGTTATTGGTAAGATGAAAGATGAAACTTGTGGAATACCTATTGTTGAATTTGTTGGGTTGCGAAGTAAACTATATTCGTATGTGCTAGATAATGAGGTTAGCGCAAAGAAATGTAAGGGTGTTAAAAAAGTGTGTTGTTAAAAAACAGATAGCACATGCCGATTACAAAAAGATTTTGTTAACGGCAACAGAAGCTCACCATGAGATGAAAGTTATTAGATCACAAAAGCATAACATAAGCAGCTATGCAATAAATAAATAAAAATTATCAGCTTATGATGATAAACGATACATACTAGATAACGGACAAGATACGTTAGCATACAGTTAATTGTAATAGTTGAGTAGCATTCAAGGGTTTAAAAATAATTATATATACTCTTATATAATGGAACATGAAAGATTAGAAAAGGCTTGCAGAAAACTTAACCATTTAAAAGATAAATATAGAAGAGAATTGATGAGAGGTTAGCAACTCCAAGTAGAATATGAAGTAGTTCGTGATGATTTTATGGACACCAATAAAAGACGACTGCTGATTGAAATGGATAATTATGAACGTGAGCAGAGAAACAGAGAAGAGCTTCTTGAACTGAAATACAAAATAGCAAAGAGTAGGAAAATAAAATACTCCATGATAACAAATGATATGCAGAGCGATGATGAAGACTACTGCCCGGTTCCGTCTGACTTTGCTTAACGAGTTGCAAATGTTATTGAAAAACTTCGCTGGAAGTAGATTCGCCGAAAGTAGACAAAATGTATAATTGCACTCTCCTAAAATGACAAACTGGATTGAATAGTAGTATAAATAGCGAGGTGCTTGAGAAAACTAATGAATATGTTGGGGTTGACTTAGGCGTAACTTACATTTAGATCTTGGTGATATAAATGAGAGTTACGCTTGAGTCCCCCCCCCCCCTTTCATATTTCACTAGTTGTTCTCGTTCCCCGCGGGAGGGAAACTGGCCTGGTACCCTCACTATCTATACTACTGTCATTACGTTATTGCATAAACGGTTATTGTTTATTGTGCAGTATAAAACTCTCTAAGGTTGTTTTTCATATCGTTATTATTATTCAATCACTCTGAGGTCTCTGAACCATTATAGCCTAAAATGTGTTAACGGGATGTAAAACCAATCATTCATTCATCTATGGTTGAATTATTATGTTGTCAGTTTTACGTTACATCTAGAAATGTGAGATTTCATTGTCGATAAATTAAATATGTAATTGCTTTACACGTGTTGTTAAAGTTTAGCATAATGTCTATTCGAAGAAGGTTTATAATTCGGGTTTATTCATTCTGAATAAAGATTGCTTTGCAATCAGTCATTAGGTATGGTTATACCTTAGTGCTATTATAAAACACATGTTGTGATAACATTGAATTACTTGTATATATTTTGTAGCCGTATACGCTAGGAGCGTAGAGCATGTATAGCGTATTGTCGGGAGCGTGGTCTACGGGGTCGTAGGTTGGGAACGCCGTCATAGGTCGCGGGAACGACAGCATTCGCTATTTGTGCGACAGACCAGACGTTAGCAACGGAGACGCTAGGCAAGAGGGCCTGGTTACGCAGATAGCTACGCAGATAACTTCATCGGATGTATAATACCGGGACTTGGGCCATCGCCGGAAAGGATCGTGCGAGTGGGCGTCGCGTGTGAATTACGTCACCGGAAGTATGTGTGGTACCGGGACGAATAGCAACCGCTAAGGACGGGATTGAATATAACGCGGGAGTGAAGTATTAGTGCCGGGAACTGTACCGGAAGGAGTCGGCTAAATATAGCTTTTAGAGATAATATAGGGTGTGATATAGCATACATATATCATAAATAGAGATATCAGATATTCAGTCTGATTAAAACCGAACAGTTTAATCTAACGTAGTGAACTTTATTATAAAGAGATTTAAAACGTTGAGATTTCTACTTTGTCATTTGTATTCATTTGTATATATATATACATCTTCTTGTAAATAAATTTGTAAATTTATTTATTTTTGATTCTCCCTTGGTGAGTTGTCACCACTTGGTCAATTTTGTTACAATGGTGAAGGGAAAAAACACCAACAAATATAGTTATTACAAAATATGTATCATGCGCAATACATTAAAGCGTCAAAGCGTGGCATTGAGATGCATAAATTGTTGAACTTTTTTTTTCTTCAGGAAATAGTGGATTTAAATATAAAATCAGATTGATATTGATTTCCGTAATTAAAATACAGATTTAATTACATAACGGCAGCGTTTGATGTTTGTCTTTAATCTTGATTTGTTCGTACCCTTAACGGCCTTTTGTCTTGTTGTTCTGGCTTCTGCCAAGTCATTGAGTACTTACTTTGTGGCCCTCATTGCTTTTGTTTCTTTTATATTATATACTCAGGATCATTTGTGATGTTTACTTATATTGCCTATTAATGCTGCCTTGTTTGTTAGATATTATAACCTGGTGTGGATATCTTTTTTTGCAAAGTCCCGTTTAATGGGAGGACTATAGGGTAATTTTAAGGTTTGGTGACCCTAGCACCTGGTTTAAACCGCCAGCGGAGTTTTTGCCACTGACCGTTCCAGTGCGGTATTTTCGACTATTTTATGTTTGTCATGTCATATATTGCATTTTATTCGTTTTTGTAGTTGTTGTTTGTTTCTGTGTGTGTTTGTGCTTGAATGTTTTCCTTGAATGTTGCATTTCCTGTTCGAGTTTAATATTTACTTGTAGATCTAACTGTTGCCGGAATAAAATAGAAGATTTATTATTAATGGATTGAATTTTGATTTATTTCTTCTTCTATAGAGATAATTGCAAAAGTATAATTATATAGTATAATATAATATTAACATATACGCTACATGTAGCTTTAAGATCCCTTGTATAAATAAGATCCCTCATATAAATAAAGATATAAAAATCGAACTTTTAAAAAACTTTCGGCCGTTTCCAAAGGTCCATTCTCATACTCTTTTTTAAAGATGAATAAAAGGCCAAATAAGACATCACAAACACAAAAGGGTTGACAATAGGGCTACCGCCTTGTAACGGTCTGACAAAAAAGGCCGCTGGTGTTTAAACCAGGTTCTACGGTGCACCAAACCTCACACTTACCCTACTGTCATCCGAATCAAACGTGACAGTGTAAATAAAGAAATGAACTATTCTCTAACCAACAAGGCAGCATTAAGAGGCGATATAAGTAAAACATAAAGATGCTCGTGTATATATAAATACAAAAAAAACAATAGCCTAGAAAGCCACACGGAAGGTACTCAATGACTTGGCAGAAGCCAGAACAACAAGAGAACAAACCACTGAGGGCACGACAAGACAAGATTGCAGACAAACATCAAACTTCACCGTCCTTTTGGGCTTTAGGTAAACGTCATCCGGCCATCCCACAATTAAAGAGGAAAGCATAGTGGCACTGATTCCATAATTCAAAGCTACACACAACATGTTCTCCGACCCTACATTGACAAGGAGTCTTTTCACGTCAGTTTTTTTTCTCAAAATCTTAATAAATGTATTGATTTCATTGGCATGCCAAATACTGTTTCGAGATAATCATGTAGTTGATTCTATCCCTTTTATATTTATTTAAAAAAATACTATCCCTAAATATTTAAAAAATAAAATAAAATACGCCCCGTGTGGTTCCGGGGGCCCCGTTTGGTTACGAGACAAAGAATAAGGCCACTGCATATCCCGTTGGAGGGGAAGGCAGATGGGTAGAACCCCCCAAATTCATGTTTATTTTATAAATTTTTGTTCATGCTCATTAAAGGTCTTCATCATGACCCCTGCATTGTTTCGGGTGCCATATCACTAGAGCAGTGGCAGAAAAACAAGAACGTGGCTCCAGCGTAAATGGAGTGTCTACAATAGAATGTGCAGCAACTCTGCCGTTCAGAGTGAGAAGGTTCTAGGCCCGTTCTCCATATTTCATCTCGATGTACATGGAGGATGAGCCTGGCATGTTCATTTCTGTTAGGCATCATATAACCTTTCATTTGTTGTTGCGCCTTAAAACCCCAATTCATTTCAATTAAAAAAATACGAAAGTCTTGTAATTTATTATAAGTATCAAACAGATTAGTAATATTAATTCAAATACAGCAAAATCGTTTTTGACCTTGATATACACTCAAGAGATATGAAAACGCAACACGGGAATTTCCGCTATATATTGTATGTACAATATGCTGCTTTTAATCGAATGGCACATGGCTACGTCAGACCTTTCCTTTTAGAAAAAATACTAAAACAACAAATAATACAGCAGATAGTATTCCTTCAAAGTTTCATTATTGAAAGAGTACGCGCGGTTGGCTCAAGCATGTGAGCAAACTTAGGATGCAAAATTTTGCAAACTATTTACGTTAAATACAGTACTGAACTAGCTCAGTTTTTCAAAGAGCAACTTCAACATTTATGAACTTCTTGTTACAAGGTGTAGTGTGATTAAAACGTCTACAACATCACAGTTGTGTCCTTTCTCTAATTAATTGCAACTTTTGTTTTTACAAAACATCCTGGGATTTCTTTGGAATATTATGTGCAATTAAGTGTGCAATATATACAATATATAGTGGAAATTCCCCAGTTGCATTTTCATATCTCTTGAGTGTAGTAAATAACACTCCAAAGGAATGTGAGTGTAACACATCAACATTTTGCTATGCTTCAGCAGGTAATGTCATAACTGGAATTTTGATATTGTAGATAAACGTATTCGTCATCTGTTTTCTAGGGGTCCTATATATAGATTACATTCAACTATTGATTTTAATGCATGTCGTGCTCAGATCTCCCAATCCATTGAGGATTTTAGTATAAAATGGTGTCGCAGAGAACAGGCAGACCCAAAGTACCTTTCTACTTGGAAAAAGTCAATTTTTAAAATTAGGTGTTTATTTCATTATGTAAAATCTGGAATTCAACAATGTCATAATATATTTGTTTTAGTTCCTGCTGATAAACCAGCTAATATGTAAATATTGTTTGACGCCTACATCACGTCAATGTTTTTTCTCTGGAACTCGGTACCACTAATTCGTATACTCCAGTTCAATCTACTGAGGATGATGTTGTTTCCACACATATAACTCGGTACTTTCAAGGCTGGGGTAGACAAAACAAACTGCCAACTATGTACTGGATTCCTAAATTACATACAGAAAGCCGTATAAGGCCCGCTATATATTGAATTCTAATTCCTAAACCACCAAAAATGTTTAACTTACTGTCTTACAGCCGTTAAAGATCACGTTAAACAATAGTATGCTAAAACTTATACAAACTCTGATATTAATTTATTTTGGTCTATTAAAACTTCAGGAGGCGTTCATGATAAAAGTTGTAATAAACGTCGTTTCATCTATAAGTACTGATGACTTCTCTGTGCTTTTAACCAATACTCAGGCAGATGTAACTGACACCTCATGGTATTTGGATGACATATGCAACGGATGGTTTTAATTTTGATATTGTTAATTTTCCCCATATAGATGGTGATGTTCCCCGAGCTACTTCTTATGGGGTCTATGTTTCTTAACTTATTCGTTTCTCTAGAGCTTGTAGTCGTGTTGAGGACTTTAATATTCGTAATATTTGTATAACTAAAAAGCTATTCCAGCAGAGCTTACTGTTACCATGAACTTCGAAAAACCTTTTGAAAATTTTTTATTATCGTAACCCAGATATACGTTTAAAATATAAAAGTAATTTAAGAACTCTTCTGTGACAAGGACTATCACAACCTGAATTCTATTTCGAAGTGATTTACAAACTTTGTAAGATCCTTGGTCATAATTATACGGGCGAAGCCCGGACGTGGCCGAAGGCCGCGGACGGCGAAGCCCTCTTGCAGTAACATGAGTATGAAAACTTACTTGTTTTCCCACATACTGTGCGATATTCATTTTAAATTTTAGGCAAACGAAGTGGAATACCAGTCAATTTCGTACGTTTATTTTTTTCTATTTCTTTTGTTTTTGGTCTTTATTTTGAATTTTAAGCGTAAGTGAAACTTTAAATTACAGAAATATAACATTATATAAATACTTACTGTAAAAAAGAGAGATATCGTTCTGGGCAGACTAGGCCAATTAAAGCGCCCACTAGCGATTAGTCATACATTTTCGCGCGTTTTTTTCACGTGCATAAAGTTGACGTTTGCGTGACGTCATGTTGTAAATAAACGTACAACGTCAATGGTGGATGCACCTGTTACCATTTTTGACGTCACATGCTTCTTCTTAAAAGTTAAAAGTAAGAAATTATTATGAAATTAATTTAGAAATAAGTGTTTTGAAATTCTCGTTGAATCTCTCAAAATCTCGCCAAAATCGCCCAAAACGAGAGGGCGATTTTAAACGTCGTAGTTTCCCCAGGCCCTGATTCTGGATTCGTGTAGCATAGCGTAACGAAGAAATCAGAAGCGAGCCGGGTGACCGAGGCTAAAAATGATGACGTCAAACTTCGGGTGATACTATTCCCAGGTAGATTCCCGGTTATTTTGCGGTTGAAACGGGATGGCAAATGTGACTCATGAGTGTGTTGATGTTTCTGATGGTTTAATGATTTATTTATGTATTCCATTTCGAAAGAAGAAAAGGGTGTAATTAAGTCATGAATATTGGTTTCAAGTTGAAGCACTCGATGTCTACTAATATATAATATAAGGTAAAGGTAAATAATGTTTAAACGTGAATGTTTTACAAAATAATGCATCAACAACAATATTTATTTTTCTCTCAGGATTTGGCTTTAAAAGAGGGCCACAATTATTTAAAGGCCACAAAGTTACCCAACACGCTAGGGGTGTTCAGAGGCATTCCAGTAACATTTAACAGTGTTGGCTTGTAATCGTGGTAATAACATTAACTAGGACCATATACCCTATATTCTTTGCTACTTTAACTATTTGTGGTCAGTTTTTAAGACATGTCTTTTTTTCTTCATTTCCTTTTCCTCCTGACAAGTTTTCAGGGCATTGCTCGTAATTTTGTAGTAATTTCTGAATAGGCTTCCACTGAAAGCATTCTAGGTAAGAGGTTTTGAACATGTTTCGCTTGCTTGCTGTCCTTAATTCTTCTCTGAACACTGTTGCGCTTCCCTTTCATTACAGATGCATTGTCAGATGAATATGTAATGCACTGTTCCCATGATATATCATTAACCTTATCCTGCATAACTCTGTCAGATGCTGATTCTTCTTTGCCTTTCAATAATCATGTAATTATTGCCTATATTATTGGTAGACAATTATTTAATCAAAACATTTAGAAAATTGTTGCTCATGTTCTCCGGATGGTATTTTACCAATATGTCTAATCAATATAATCAAACCCTTATCAAATGTATCCTCTTCATTATTACTCGTAATGCCATCTGTGGCAATGCCATACCACTGAGATTAACCCTTCTGCATTAACCATTCACACATTCTTCAACACTCGTACAAGCAATTGCACCATTCTTATTTTTGTAGTTCGTATTTGTCTCCAGTGATACTTTTGGGCAATTTTAGATTTTAAAAACATTTAGCAGTCGCGAAACTTTCATTTATTATTGACACTAAATATATTTAAATTAATTAATATGATTACACATTTGGAGGTGGAACAGTGGCTAATCTTTGCTTTACCTAGTGAATTTAAGGACTTTAGGCACTAACTTAAATTCATTTCATGGTTGGGTGAGAAAGTTATTGATTCAGTATCACTATTACATATCATATTTGGAGCTGGGTGACATTGCAGTCGCTAATTACCTTTTATTTATTATTAATATTAAAAATATAAAGAAATTTAAAATAAATTAATATTGCAAGGCATGATAGTCACTAACCTTTTTATTAGCAAAACATACAATAACAATGTCAGATATGAAACATCATACACAATGTCACAATTCTGGAACAAAGACAGCCTAACCGAGATACACATGATGGCAAGTTGCACATGGCACAGATTTGATTGTTAAGGTAATTGCATTCGGTTTGAATGAGTATGGCTATCACTGTTCAGTTTAATTTATATTTGAAATCCAGAGACTTGAAATCTGTATTTTTATTTATTACATAACTTCCTGTGTGGAAAATATATTTGTCATGTTGCACTAGTGTACTAAATATGCAAATGCAGGCCGAATAATTGTTCTTTCATTTTTGTTCAGCTCAATGTGCTTTAAAAAATACAGTATTATGCTAACCATGCATCACATCGTTTAGATCTATTTTAAAATAGTTAGCTTCGTCCGTCTTGAGGCTTTGCCTTGTTCATATTAATTAATCTTTATTAAACTTGTTAAAACATGTTAAAACATGTAACAAAAGAAGTTATGATCCGATCATTTTGCAACGTATTGCATGTTTAGTGATTGACCCATTTACAGTTGCGATGACTGGACAGATTGTGGACCCTATGATGACGTCTACCTAAATCCGTATAGGCCGGTAACGTTTGAAGTTTGTCATCAACATTGTCTTGTCGTACCCTTAACGGTTTATTCTCTTGTTGCTCTGGCTTCTGCCAAGTCATTGAGTATTGACTGTGTAGTTTTCTATGGTTTTGTTTTTATATCATATATACATGATCATTTATGTGTTTTACTTATATTGCCTATTAATGCTGCCTTGTTTGTTAGAGATTATAACCTGGCGTGGATATCTTTATTGACATTGTCTCGTTTATTTATAACTAAACATTTCTTTGGTAAACTGTTTATAGATACAACACAGTATTGTTACCGAAGTATTCATCGTCTAGTCACTCCTAAGTAATCATCGTCTTGGATTCGTGGACTATGAATAACGTTGAGTAGTCATATAATGCAATCACTATTTATTTTCCGTCTTGACCAGAACAACAAGGAACATTGCACGTGCGTGGACAGATATATTTACGTATACATAAGTTTAAAATACAAAACACGGGAAACAGTCGGAACTATAGAACATAAGTTCCGGGCTTCCTGTTCGATTTTTATATCTACTTGTATAAGTTTATACATTTCTATTTATAATTTTTCACAAGTTTCATTTTACTACTATCCATTCTTGAAATATTCACACTTTTTCCACAATAAATGCAAAATCTCAATATGGAAAATATCCAAGCATATAAGCACACGCTCCTAAATAAGACCTTTGTAAGATTTCTATTATGCGATTTTCATCACAAAATAATGCTTTAGAAAAGTACAGTTAGAGACATAAATGTAGGATTTATAAAGCCTCCACTAGTTAGAGACATGTTATAGGAATACGACTACTAGTTAATGTATATGGATATCTGATGGGATAATGGAGTAGGAAATGAGAAATTTTGAAATCACCTCAAAAAAAGAGTATGATAATGGACCTTTGCAAACGGCCGAGCACGACACATACGAAATATTGCAGTCTCGGTTTGATTGAGACTGTTCATGAGCGGTAGTGAAATATGCTAGCTACCGCACACGACCTCTAGCCCCGGATTGAGCAGAACTCAATAATCATAAAATCAATAGTACACAATTTTAACCATCCCGAAGATGGCATGCATACGGCGGTGGACTGCAGTCTCGGTTTGATTGAGACTGATCATGAACGGTAGTGAAAAGTGCTTGCTACCGTTCACGTCCTCTAGCCCTAGAGGCTAAAAACCACGAAATTGTTTTCGAACAAAACAATAAATACTGAAGAGGGGATCCCTTGGAAAGTAAAATTATCACCGTCGTACGCTCAATGAAACGAATCAGTACCTCGTCCTAAAGTATCAGTCATGTCACGCGAATATGTTCGCTATTCTAAAGTTAAAACAACAGTTTTCACAAATTATCGTTATTACAAGGCGGTAGCCCTATTGTCAACACTTTTGTGTTTGTGATGTCGTTTGCATGTATTATTACTTTTGCCTTCTTGTTTGTCTGTTTGCGTGTTTGTTTCTGTGTTTTGTGGTTGACTGTACTCCTTGAATCCTACTTTCTTTGTCCGATCTTTTTATATTTCTTTGTTGACACTTCTGAACTGTATAGGTGCTAGGTATGATCTCGTTTTCCTTCGAATATTGAAAAATGAATCCATTGGGCTTGATTATCAAAAAGAACCAGTAAGTCATAGCACTAATTATTTGCATAAAATAAAAGGTTTACACTGAATACAGTACGGAAATGGCTCAAATTTTCAAATCGAAGCTGAAGTTCGTGTTACAAAGTGTTCTGTTATTAAACATTCTGCAAAAGAACGAACAGTGTTGTCCTTCTTCTGACTAGCTGCAACACTTTTATTTACACATTTTGGGATTTCTCTGGAATATTCCATGCAATTAAGTGTGCAGTATATAAATTATATAGCAGATATTAACGAGTTAACATGTACTTAATATATACTTAAAAAACGGTTGCGGTAGTGCATTGATATGGTAAAAACTTTTCAAATAAAAGGATTCAACAATGTGCTAATTAAACCACTCATTAGCCATTATGCGTCGAGCGAGCGAAACGATCGAAAAATGCGCCCCCCCCCCCTTCACCCCCTTCACCCCCCTACCCCCCCCCCCCTGGATCCGCGAAACGATCGAAAAATGCGCCCCACCCCTTCACCCCCTTCACCCCACCACCCCCCTCCCCCCCCCACCCCCCCCCCCCCCCCCCTGGATCCGCTAGTGAGTAGGTATACTAGCCGAACAGGAAATGTAGCTTTCACAGATCACAGTCAACCAAAAATACACATTGAAACAAACAACAAACACTGAACAGTCAGTGGCACAAATAACACTTGGGGAATAAACCAGGTTCTGGGGTGCACCAAGCCTCACTCATAGTGTCACCCTAATAATACGTGACAGTGTAAATAAAGAAATTCACGCCAGGATATTAACACTATTGATTGAGAAACTGGCTCAGAATTAAGGAACAGTTTTATAAACAACCCGCCAGTGTGAACAAATGCTTACATTTTATAAAGGTTATGTGGTTCACTTGAATATATTCATTCTTTATAACAGACTCAGGCATTAGTGATTGCTTTAACAATAACTCATTGCAGATTTCGAAATGACTTGTCTAGAATATGTCAATTACTGTAACGTTTTACATTACATTTCTTTGGTTTCTCTATCTAGAACAACAACCTTGTTTTTTTAGGTTAACAACGCAATTATATCTGCGTGTCTGTTCTTTGCATCAAAACTACAGTTTGTTGTTTTGTTTTTCATTTGAAGCGGCAATCGAAGATTATTTTCTTTACAATCAATATATAGGACATGTATTGTTAAAACATTTGAGAAAATGTTGTCATATTCGACAGGCGACTTTCAAAAATAACTTATACTAACTTTGAAATTAGCTCTACTTACGTAAAGAAATGTACATCATAATGTTTTTATCACACTGCAGCTTAATGCATTCACGAATCCAACTTCATAATGACATGTAATGGAATGTGTTTAGAAGGCTATGGAAACGGAGAGCGACGAACACAGCGAGATTTCAGGCAGGATTAGGTCATGCAGTATTCGATAATGAATAGTATAGATGCATGGTAAAACACTACGTGGTTGAAGGTTGAATTGTGTGTTACCTCATTTACATCACAGTTTAGCTATATATATGTATGGCGGTCTATTTAATCGTGGTGGAGGCAGACCACCCACTTTTTCCGAGGTAGAACAAGTACCGTATACTTTCATCCATTAAAAGCGACACTTCCTCATTTACATGTCGAGCTCCCAGTGGGATTTAAACCCACAACGGTGAGAGTTGAGAAGTTTTCAAACGCAGCGTCTTTAACATCCTGGCCACAGAGGCGATAGTGGTACATATATCGTGAAGTTCATTGAAAGATACAATAATTTATTATATACCTATCAGTGATTTATAAGGATTTCTCGGTGACATATTTTAGTATCAGACAAAAGTGGTATCGTCACACCAGTGACGATATCATTTTTCTATATCGTCACTGGTGTGACGATATCACTTTGCCGGAACTATTTTTTTACAATTTTTGTATTTAATAGTACTGTAGATTGCTATTGTTTTTAACCAGCAAATGTTAACGGCTAATTTCAAATCTGCCAACTGTATTCATACGCGAGGGCACCTTGCATGGGGGCGCAGGTGTGGGGTGAGTTTTAACCGAATTACAACGTGCTCTCGTGACATATTTTTCGTATCACACTGAGACTGTCGATTATTCTCTATGTACCAATTGACACTGGACGCGGGAATAAAAGTGTGCATACACAGTAGATAGTAGGTATAACTGCCAATTATGAAACGAAATAACGAAAGATCATGTCTAGAATATGCCAATTACCCTATAGATACGCGGCTTTAATTTCTTGCTCCGAGAAAACACATATTTTCTCGGCTGTAAGTCAGCGCAAACGTATAGATGTGTCTGCTCTATGCGTTTTTGCTACGCTTTTTTAGTGACATTTCTTGTTTTTCTTATTAGAAGTGAGATTCGTATATTTGTTTCATGTCAAATTTTCCTAACCAGAAGTGCTTATATAGTTAAATTGAACGGGCGACTTTTATTAACCCGGTGACCAATAGTCCTTAAAGAAATTAGCATCAACGTGTCAATAAACGTTTGAACTCTATCTCTGTAAGTGGACCATTCTTTGGCGCAACCGAAACAAGCGTCTATCTGTGCAGATGAAGACAAGCGCCAGAGAACGAGACTAAACGGAAACAAGCCTCTATCTGTGTAGAAGAAGCGGCTATTACTTCCGCTGAAAAAACGAAATTAGTATATAGGCTAGCACCCGAAGGTGCAAGCCAAAAAAGGTAAGCGACAACCGAAAGATAAATGGGTTGCCAATATGAATACCACCTTGGAACAGTCACTGGCAAATATACCAATAGGGGTTTAACACGTACTAGTACTAAACAGAAAGCGTTAGAGGATAACTAAATAATTCTTTGTTTCATGTTTATAAACACTGTCTTGGGAGATTGGAAACACCGTGACATTATCTACATATCATTCTGTAGATGACACACTAGTATTGTTGTATATTGAAAGAGGTCATTATAGGTGAAATTATAGATTACACTTGGAATGTGTACCAGACAATGTGAAGCTAGACTGATTAATCATATATCTAAGGATAATTACCGAAGTATATTCGAAGTTTCTGTCAAATGCCTGTTCTTATTATTTATCGTCTAGACACTCTTGGACTGAGATTAACGTTGAGTGGTAAAGAATACTGCCACTATTTCATTTCCTTCTTGGCAAGAACAACAAACAAACATTATACGTATTTGGACAGAAATAGTTAGGCATAAATGTGCTTTAAAATACAGCGCACTAGCAGTATATTAGCCAGCCAGCCGTGCAGCCGTCTTTTGCAAGGCCGTTTTTGAAAAATCGCCGCCAATATTTGGAGGAGTGGGTGGGGTAAAATTATAAAAATATTATTTTTTTTGTTAACAACACTTCCAAACTCTTACTATCTCAATATTGTAGAAGAAAAATGATCTAAAATGCCCCTTTTTCACCTTTATCAGTGAAAATAAATTACCCCAGAGACACCCATTTGTCGCGAATTGGCGCACAACGTGTGTTTTAGCAAATTATTTTGCACACCCTGTTTGCATATTTGCACACCCAGTTCTTGAATTTCTGCCTAATACACTGCGCACTAGAACATCTTAACATAGTCTAACGGAATTATACAAATTAGAAATAAAAACACTTTTACAATACCTCATATCCACAAAAAAGTCAATGTGTCAGGAAGGTGCATATATGAGCATATAAGCAGAAATCCTAAATATGACCTTTGTTAGCTTTCCGCAATGAGATTTGCATCACCCAATTTTGTTGAGAACACTGTAGTTAGAGCCAAAGTAAAATGTAACTAGGATTTAGATAAGTAGGTAGATACATATAACAACGATACTAGATGTATTGCTAAAACGCAACACATCAACGACTA
>JAWPHD010013282.1:0-69415 GCA_037043455.1 Cyrtodaria siliqua
GAAGGTTACAGACTTCAAAGATTTCTTACAAAAACAGCACCCCTACATTACAATTACTTGTGTCGACAAGTGTTTTTGGTACAGAGTATATACTTCAGGAAAATGACAATTTCTTGGAAAGTAAGCGATGGATTTTGATGAAATAAACTTTAAAATGTCTCTTAAACATTGTTCTTCTATTAAACCATTTTTAAAATATTTATTTCAAACAAAAATTGCCCAAATTTAAAAAAGATACTTTAAAAAACAAACAAAAATCAACATTTTTATAGTCGCAAATGGAATTTAAGGGCATTTTTATTGCAAAATATTTCTTGAAACTGCATCTTTTTCACCATTTTTACTTTTCCTGTGCATTAGCTCTGTGTCCAATTGAAACCTAGCTGGGCACTGTCTCTTTAGGAGAGCTAACGAGCTACTCCTGCACAGAAAACAAAGAAAGACAGAAGATATCTAAGTGTCTATCTTATTTCTAATTATGAAATACCTCAACACAGATAACAGCACCTAACAATGAAAGGAATGCTTCACCACATACTAAAATTCATTATTTTACTGCACATCTTAGAGTGAGCAGCATTTTCTGACCAAAGACCAAAGCTAAAACCATGGTTAAGGGCACTCGGAAACATAAGGACCGCGGCGGTTCATTCATGCGGAACAACATGTTCTCGCCAAAAGGGAGGAAGTTACCTGTGATGAAGGATGACCCTGTAGCAGGAACCAGCTCTGTGACAAATGTTCAACCGCCGCACTTTCCCCATGGATCCAAGGGTAAAAAATGTGTACAGGCTCATACTCAGCCCAACAAGCAACGTCCACTTCGACCGCCGATCCTGAAGAAAAGGAAATATACAGTGTCAGGCAATCGCATAGTCAACATCGAAAAAATGCTGTCCATAATGAATTCTGTTTTCAGCAAACATGGACAAACTGATGGAATTAAGTGTGATAAATTAAATTTGGAAATTATTAAGGAAATCAAAAATGGACTGGCTTGAAATTATTTCAATTTACATGTACTAACTGCGATTTCATATCCAATATGTACAATTCATACACAGAAATTCCAAATCAAAAAAGAAAAAGTGCTGCAGTTAACAAAAACTTGGCCATGGCATTAATGGATATGCCATTAGGAGTTTCAAAGGCTAGACTGCTGTTTACTGCTTTGGATATACCACCACCAGCAAGAAGTTATATGCAGACATTAACAAATAAAGTCAGTAAGGAAATAATAACTTTAAATACAGCAGACATGTCAGAAAAGCGCAAACTTGTGGAACAACACAGCACAGCCCTGGGTGCCAAAAATCCAAAACACATTGATGTGTCAGTTGATGGCAGGTACAATGCACGCTCATTCAAGTCGTCGTACAAACCAGGTCAGAGCTCCTCACAGGCATACAGTGTAGCCATAGAAAACATGACAGACCAACGTTACATAATCGGCTTGGCAGTTGAAAACAAGCTTTGTTGGACTGGAGTATGGATGAAAAATCGCGGTTTTGATGTACATTGTCCTGGTGGTCATGCAGACTGTACCGCCAACATACCATACCTTCAGGCACACTCTGAGAGAAAAATGACATATGCAATTGCTGAGGAGCTCTCCCTCGAAGACTTCTGGATCCGCACTGTGACAACTGATGGTGACTTAAAATCTTACTTGGGACTTCAAGACTTCTACAAGCAACTTGATCCATATCATTTGGCTGCACGACAAGAGAAAAAAGCCCGAAATGCTCAATTCAGTAAAGAAATGCTACCAACCAAGAAGAAAACCAACGACAGCAGACAGAGAGCAGTCGAGACACTTAGTAAGGATATTAGAGCGAGATGCAGTGCAATTATTGAAAAATTGACAAGACTGGGAAATGGTAATCTTTTAATAATGCTTGGAAAATTACCTTCAGTAAGGGAAGCCACTATACAATGTTACGCCGGAACTGTAGTAACTGTCCCACGGAGTCACTGGTCTGTTACGGTGTCGCGGGTGGATCGTGGTGGGTAAAATCGGGATTCCTTCCCACTCAAAACATCACACATCTGCAGATGGAAGAAAATGACAAGTTACTGCTCAGTGTAATTCTACAAATGAGACTGAGTGAGACAGCTGTCAGAAGTGTAAGTTCAAAAACTTCAACACAGAAAAATGAAGCTTTCAATCGTGCAGTAGTTTCGACAATCAGTAAAGAAACTAACTACTCGAGAAATGTTGGCGGCCGTCTTGCAGCACAAGTCCTGAAATCAAACAACACATTAGCAAAGTCTGTAAAAAGAAAACTACAGTTTATCTCTGGAAGCTCCCTTTCGGAACAGTCATCATTTCATCTGGGAACAAATTTCAAAACATGCCAGTTACCATAAGAAATATAAGACTACCAGCACATACAAAAATAAGCGAACTTTCAATCGTGCGAAACTTGAACACCAACACGCACCTGCTTAGAGAAAATGATGTACAGGGGGCCAGATTACAGAAAAGGTCTTCTTGATGACGCTACTCCTGATGATCACTGCTACAGCAATAAAACACCAAATGTCTGCTGCAAAGAAGAAATGCTAAAAACAAAATCACTTCGAGTACAAGCCAGAATGTCATCCCGTACCACCACACTGAATGCTTACACACACACACGCACACAGACAGAGAGACGTCTAGGGGGGGGAGGGGGGGGGGGAAACTCTGTCCACGGTAGCAGCCGTGCTGAGGATGGCTTGACGCTAGCCGAAACAGGTTCTTAAATAAAAGAAGAAAAAAGACTGAGTAGCAAACACATTAACAACAAATAAACAAAGCATGTCCTGTATTAATAAAAAACAAGAGGTCAATGACCTTGAAGCTCTACTGATAGATTTTTGATAGCTAGGTCAACATTCCTGTTAAGTTTCATGAAAATCCATCAAGTAGTTTCATAGTAGTAGTCGCTACAAGTTTTCATTATATAACTCTATGTAAACAAAGATGGCCGCCAGCGGCCATGTTTAATGTCAAAATCAAAATAATTTTTGACAAGGATCAACATCATGTCATGCTGATCATTTTAGAAAAAGTCCCATATCAATAATCGCTTATAGTTTTCAAGAAGTAGTCGCTACAAACTTGAATTTTGAAAATATATTTTTAGCCATGGCGGCCATCTTGAATCTCCGGCCGACCTGAAATTTTTCTAGGATCAATTAGACATCAAGAGCAACATTCCTGTAAAGTTTCATGAAAAACCGTCAAGTAGTTTCAGAGGAGTAGTCGCTACAAGTTTTCATTATATAACTCTATGTAAACAAAGATGGCCGCTGGCAGCCATGTTTAACGTCGAATCAAAATAATTTTCGACAAGGATCAACATCGTGTCATACTGATCATTTTAGGAAAAGACACATATCAATATCACTTATAGTTTTCAAGAAGTAGTCGCTACAAACTTGTATTTTGAAAATTTATTTTTAACTGTGGCGGCCATCTTGAATTTCCGGCCGACCTGAAATTTTGCTAGGATCATTTAGACATCAAGAGCAACATTCCTGTGAAGTTTCATGGAAATCCGTCTAGTAGTTTCAGAGGAGTAGTCGCTACAAGTTTTTACTAAATAACTCTATGTAAATAAAGATGGCCGCTGGCAGCCATGTTTAACGTCGAATCAAAACGATTTTCGGCAAGGACCAACATCATGTCATGCTGATCATTTTAGAAAAAGTCCCATATCAATATCACTTAGAATTTTCAAGAAGTAGTCGCTACAAATTTATTTTTTTTAATCTATTTTTAGCTGTGGCGGCCATCTTGAATTTCTGCCCGATCTGAAATTTTGCTAGAATCAATTAGACATCAAGAGCAACATTCCTGTGAAGTTTCATGAAAATCCATCAAGTGGTTTCAGAGGAGTAGTCGCTACAAGTTTTCATTATATAACTCTTTGTAAACAAAGATGTCCGCTGACAGCCATGTTTAACATCGAATCAAAATGATTTTTGACAAGGACCAACATCATGTCATGCTGATCATTTTAGAAAAAGTCCCATATCAATATCACTTATAGTTTTCAAGAAGTAGTCGCTACAAATTTATTTTTTTAATCTATTTTTAGCTGTGGCGGCCATCTTGAATTTCTGCCCGATCTGAAATTTGCTAGAATCAATTAGACATTAAGAGCAACATTCCTGGGAAGTTTCATGAAAATCCATTAAGTGGTTTCAGAGGAGTAGTCGCTACAAGTTTTCATTATATAACTCTATGTAAACAAAGATGGCCGCTGACAGCCATGTTTAACATCGAATCAAAACAATTTTTGACAAGGACCAACATCATGTCATGCTGATCATTTTAGAAAAAGTCCCATATCAATATCACTTATAGTTTTCAAGAAGTAGTCGCTACAAACTTGTATTTTGAAAATCTATTTTTAGCCATGGCGGCCATCTTGAATTTCCGGATGACCTGAAATTTTGCTAGGATCAATTAGACATTAAGAGTAACATTCGTGTGAAGTTTCATGAAAATCCGTCAAGCAGTTTCAGAGGAGTAGTCACTACAAGTTTTCATAATATAACTCTATGTAAACAAAGATGGCCGCTGGCAGCCATGTTTAACGTCGAATCAAAATAATTTTCGACAAGGATCAACATCGTGTCATACTGATCATTTTGGGAAAAGACACATATCAATATCACTTATAGTTTTCAAGAAGTAGTCGCTACAAACTTGTATTTTGAAAATTTATTTTTAACTGTGGCGGCCATCTTGAATTTCCGGCCGACCTGAAATTTTGCTAGGATCATTTAGACATCAAGAGCAACATTTCTGTGAAGTTTCATGGAAATCCGTCTAGTAGTTTCAGAGAAGTAGTCGCTACAAGTTTTTACTAAATAACTCTATGTAAATAAAGATGGCCGCTGGCAGCCATGTTTAACGTCGAATCAAAACGATTTTCGGCAAGGACCAACATCATGTCATGCTGATCATTTTAGAAAAGTCCCATATCAATATCACTTAGAGTTTTCAAGAAGTAGTCGCTACAAATTTATTTATTTTAATCTATTTTTAGCTGTGGCGGCCATCTTGAATTTCTGCCCGATATGAAATTTTGCTAGAATCAATTAGACATCAAGAGCAACATTCCTGTGAAGTTTCATGAAAATCCATCAAGTGGTTTCAGAGAAGTAGTCGCTACAAGTTTTCATTATATAACTCTTTGTAAACAAAGATGGCCGCTGACAGCCATGTTTAACATCGAATCAAAATGATTTTTGACAAGGACCAACATCATGTCATGCTGATCATTTTAGAAAAAGTCCCATATCAATATCACTTATAGTTTTCAAGAAGTAGTCGCTACAAATTTATTTATTTTAATCTATTTTTAGCTGTGGCGGCCATCTTGAATTTCTGCCCGATCTGAAATTTTGCTAGAATCAATAAGACATTAAGAGCAACATTCCTGGGAAGTTTCATGAAAATCCATTAAGTGGTTTCAGAGGAGTAGTCGCTACAAGTTTTCATTATATAACTCTATGTAAACAAAGATGGCCGCTGACAGCCATGTTTAACATCGAATCAAAACAATTTTTGACAAGGACCAACATCATGTCATGCTGATCATTTTAGAAAAAGTCCCATATCAATATCACTTATAGTTTTCAAGAAGTAGTCGCTATAAACTTGTATTTTGAAAATCTATTTTTAGCCATGGCGGCCATCTTGAATTTCCGGATGACCTGAAATTTTGCTAGGATCAATTAGACATTAAGAGTAACATTCGTGTGAAGTTTCATGAAAATCCGTCAAGTAGTTTCAGAGAAGTAGTCACTACAAGTTTTCATAATATAACTCTATGTAAACAAAGATGGCCGCTGGCAGCCATGTTTAACGTCGAATCAAAATAATTTTCGACAAGGATCAACATCGTGTCATACTGATCATTTTAGGAAAAGACACATATCAATATCACTTATAGTTTTCAAGAAGTAGTCGCTACAAACTTGTATTTTGAAAATTTATTTTTAACTGTGGCGGCCATCTTGAATTTCCGGCCGACCTGAAATTTTGCTAGGATCATTTAGACATCAAGAGCAACATTCCTGTGAAGTTTCATGGAAATCCGTCTAGTAGTTTCAGAGGAGTAGTCGCTACAAGTTTTTACTAAATAACTCTATGTAAATAAAGATGGCCGCTGGCAGCCATGTTTAACGTCGAATCAAAACGATTTTCGGCAAGGACCAACATCATGTCATGCTGATCATTTTAGAAAAAGTCCCATATCAATATCACTTAGAGTTTTCAAGAAGTAGTCGCTACAAATTTATTTTTTTTAATCTATTTTTAGCTGTGGCGGCCATCTTGAATTTCTGCCCGATCTGAAATTTTTCTAGAATCAATTAGACATCAAGAGCAACATTCCTGTGAAGTTTCATGAAAATCCATTAAGTGGTTTCAGAGGAGTAGTCGCTACAAGTTTTCATTATATAACTCTTTGTAAACAAAGATGGCCGCTGACAGCCATGTTTAACATCGAATCAAAATGATTTTTGACAAGGACCAACATCATGTCATGCTGATCATTTTAGAAAAAGTCCCATATCAATATCACTTATAGTTTTCAAGAAGTAGTCGCTACAAATTTATTTCTTTTAATCTATTTTTAGCTGTGGCGGCCATCTTGAATTTCTGCCCGATGTGAAATTTTGCTAGAATCAATTAGACATCAAGAACAACATTCCTGTGAAGTTTCCTGAAAATCCATCAAGTGGTTTCAGAGGAGTAGTCGCTACAAGTTTTCATTATATAACTCTTTGTAAACAAAGATGGCCGCTGACAGCCATGTTTAACATCGAATCAAAACGATTTTTGACAAGGACCAACATCATGTCATGCTGATCATTTTAGAAAAAGTCCCATATCAATATCGCTTATAGTTTTCAAGAAGTAGTCGCTACAAACTTGAATTTTGAAAATCTATTTTTAGCCATGGCGGCCATCTTGAATCTCCGGCCGACCTGAAATTTTTCTAGGATCAATTAGACATCAAGAGCAACATTCCTGTAAAGTTTCATGAAAAAACGTCAAGTAGTTTCAGAGGAGTAGTCGCTACAAGTTTTCATTATATAACTCTATGTAAACAAAGATGGCCGCTGGCAGCCATGTTTAACGTCGAATCAAAATAATTTTCGACAAGGATCAACATCGTGTCATACTGATCATTTTAGGAAAAGACACATATCAATATCACTTATAGTTTTCAAGAAGTAGTCGCTACAAACTTGTATTTTGAAAATTTATTTTTAACTGTGGCGGCCATCTTGAATTTCCGGCCGACCTGAAATTTTGCTAGGATCATTTAGACATCAAGAGCAACATTCCTGTGAAGTTTCATGGAAATCCGTCTAGTAGTTTCAGAGGAGTAGTCGTTACAAGTTTTTACTAAATAACTCTATGTAAATAAAGATGGCCGCTGGCAGCCATGTTTAACGTCGAATCAAAACGATTTTCGGCAAGGACCAACATCATGTCATGCTGATCATTTTAGAAAAAGTCCCATATCAATATCACTTAGAGTTTTCAAGAAGTAGTCGCTACAAATTTGTTTTTTTTAATCTATTTTTAGCTGTGGCGGCCATCATGAATTACTGCCCGATCTGAAATTTTGTTAGAATCAATTAGACATCAAGAGCAACATTCCTGTGAAGTTTCATGAAAATCCATCAAGTGGTTTCAGAGGAGTAGTCGCTACAAGTTTTCATTATATAACTCTATGTAAACAAAGATGGCCGCTGACAGCCATGTTTAACATCGAATCAAAACAATTTTTGACAAGGACCAACATCATGTCATGCTGATCATTTTAGAAAAAGTCCCATATCAATATCACTTATAGTTTTCAAGAAGTAGTCGCTACAAACTTGTATTTTGAAAATCTATTTTTAGCCATGGCGGCCATCTTGAATTTCCGGATGACCTGAAATTTTGCTAGGATCAATTAGACATTAAGAGTAACATTCGTGTGAAGTTTCATGAAAATCCGTCAAGTAGTTTCAGAGGAGTAGTCACTACAAGTTTTCAAAATATAACTCTATGTAAACAAAGATGGCCGCTGGCAGCCATGTTTAACATCGAATCAAAATGCTAGGATCAATGCTGATCATTTTAGAAAAAGTCCCATATCAATATCACTTATAGTTTTCAAGAAGTAGTCGCTACAAATTTATTTTTTTTAATCTATTTTTAGCTGTGGCGGCCATCTTGAATTTCTGCCCGATCTGAAATTTTGCTAGAATCAATTAGACATCAAGAGCAACATTCCTGTGAAGTTTCATGAAAATCCATCGAGTGGTTTCAGAGGAGTAGTCGCTACAAGTTTTCATTATATAACTCTTTGTAAACAAAGATGGCCGCTGACAGCCATGTTTAACATCGAATCAAAATGCTAGGATCAATGCTGATCATTTTAGAAAAAGTCCCATATCAATATCACTTATAGTTTTCAAGAAGTAGTCGCTACAAATTTATTTTTTTTAATCTATTTTTAGCTGTGGCGGCCATCTTGAATTTCTGCCCGATCTGAAATTTTGCTAGAATCAATTAGACATCAAGAGCAACATTCCTGTGAAGTTTCATGAAAATCCATCATGTGGTTTCAGAGGAGTAGTCGCTACAAGTTTTCATTATATAACTCTATGTAAACAAAGATGGCCGCTGACAGCCATGTTTAACATCGAATCAAAACAATTTTTGACAAGGACCAACATCATGTCATGCTGATCATTTTAGAAAAAGTCCCATATCAATATCACTTATAGTTTTCAAGAAGTAGTCGCTACAAACTTGTATTTTGAAAATCTATTTTTAGCCATGGCGGCCATCTTGAATTTCCGGATGACCTGAAATTTTGCTAGGATCAATTAGACATTAAGAGTAACATTCGTGTGAAGTTTCATGAAAATCCGTCAAGTAGTTTCAGAGGAGTAGTCACTACAAGTTTTCATAATATAACTCTATGTAAACAAAGATGGCCGCTGGCAGCCATGTTTAACGTCGAATCAAAATAATTTTCGACAAGGATCAACATCGTGTCATACTGATCATTTTAGGAAAAGACACATATCAATATCACTTATAGTTTTCAAGAAGTAGTCGCTACAAACTTGTATTTTGAAAATTTATTTTTAACTGTGGCGGCCATCTTGAATTTCCGGCCGACCTGAAATTTTGCTAGGATCATTTAGACATCAAGAGCAACATTCCTGTGGAGTTTCATGGAAATCCGTCTAGTAGTTTCAGAGAAGTAGTCGCTACAAGTTTTTACTAAATAACTCTATGTAAATAAAGATGGCCGCTGGCAGCCATGTTTAACGTCGAATCAAAACGATTTTCGGCAAGGACCAACATCATGTCATGCTGATCATTTTAGAAAAAGTCCCATATCAATATCACTTAGAGTTTTCAAGAAGTAGTCGCTACAAATTTATTTTTTTTAATCTATTTTTAGCTGTGGCGGCCATCTTGAATTTCTGCCCAATCTGAAATTTTGCTAGAATCAATTAGACATCAAGAGCAACATTCCTGTGAAGTTTCATGAAAATCCATCGAGTGGTTTCAGAGGAGTAGTCGCTACAAGTTTTCATTATATAACTCTTTGTAAACAAAGATGGCCGCTGACAGCCATGTTTAACATCGAATCAAAATGGTTTTTGACAAGGACCAACATCATGTCATGCTGATCATTTTAGAAAAAGTCCCATATCAATATCACTTAGAGTTTTCAAGAAGTAGTCGCTACAATTTTTTTTTTAATCTATTTTTAGCTGTGGCGGCCATCTTGAATTTCTGCCCGATCTGAAATTTTGCTAGAATCAATTAGACATTAAGAGCAACATTCCTGGGAAGTTTCATGAAAATCCATTAAGTGGTTTCAGAGGAGTAGTCGCTACAAGTTTTCATTATATAACTCTATGTAAACAAAGATGGCCGCTGACAGCCATGTTTAACATCGAATCAAAACAATTTTTGACAAGGACCAACATCATGTCATGCTGATCATTTTAGAAAAAGTCCCATATCAATATCACTTATAGTTTTCAAGAAGTAGTCGCTACAAACTTGTATTTTGAAAATCTATTTTTAGCCATGGCGGCCATCTTGAATTTCCGGATGACCTGAAATTTTGCTAGGATCAATTAGACATTAAGAGTAACATTCGTGTGAAGTTTCATGAAAATCCGTCAAGTAGTTTCAGAGGAGTAGTCACTACAAGTTTTCATAATATAACTCTATGTAAACAAAGATGGCCGCTGGCAGCCATGTTTAACGTCGAATCAAAATAATTTTCGACAAGGATCAACATCGTGTCATACTGATCATTTTGGGAAAAGACACATATCAATATCACTTATAGTTTTCAAGAAGTAGTCGCTACAAACTTGTATTTTGAAAATTTATTTTTAACTGTGGCGGCCATCTTGAATTTCCGACCGACCTGAAATTTTGCTAGGATCATTTAGACATCTAGAGCAACATTTCTGTGAAGTTTCATGGAAATCCGTCTAGTAGTTTCAGAGGAGTAGTCGCTACAAGTTTTTACTAAATAACTCTATGTAAATAAAGATGGCCGCTGGCAGCCATGTTTAACGTCGAATCAAAACGATTTTCGGCAAGGACCAACATCATGTCATGCTGATCATTTTAGAAAAGTCCCATATCAATATCACTTAGAGTTTTCAAGAAGTAGTCGCTACAAATTTATTTTTTTTAATCTATTTTTAGCTGTGGCGGCCATCTTGAATTTCTGCCCGATATGAAATTTTGCTAGAATCAATTAGACATCAAGAGCAACATTCCTGTGAAGTTTCATGAAAATCCATCAAGTGGTTTCAGAGGAGTAGTCGCTACAAGTTTTCATTATATAACTCTTTGTAAACAAAGATGGCCGCTGACAGCCATGTTTAACATCGAATCAAAATGATTTTTGACAAGGACCAACATCATGTCATGCTGATCATTTTAGAAAAAGTCCCATATCAATATCACTTATAGTTTTCAAGAAGTAGTCGCTACAAATTTATTTATTTTAATCTATTTTTAGCTGTGGCGGCCATCTTGAATTTCTGCCCGATCTGAAATTTTGCTAGAATCAATAAGACATTAAGAGCAACATTCCTGGGAAGTTTCATGAAAATCCATTAAGTGGTTTCAGAGGAGTAGTCGCTACAAGTTTTCATTATATAACTCTATGTAAACAAAGATGGCCGCTGACAGCCATGTTTAACATCGAATCAAAACAATTTTTGACAAGGACCAACATCATGTCATGCTGATCATTTTAGAAAAAGTCCCATATCAATATCACTTATAGTTTTCAAGAAGTAGTCGCTACAAACTTGTATTTTGAAAATCTATTTTTAGCCATGGCGGCCATCTTGAATTTCCGGATGACCTGAAATTTTGCTAGGATCAATTAGACATTAAGAGTAACATTCGTGTGAAGTTTCATGAAAATCCGTCGAGTAGTTTCAGAGAAGTAGTCACTACAAGTTTTCATAATATAACTCTATGTAAACAAAGATGGCCGCTGGCAGCCATGTTTAACGTCGAATCAAAATAATTTTCGACAAGGATCAACATCGTGTCATACTGATCATTTTAGGAAAAGACACATATCAATATCACTTATAGTTTTCAAGAAGTAGTCGCTACAAACTTGTATTTTGAAAATTTATTTTTAACTGTGGCGGCCATCTTGAATTTTCGGCCGACCTGAAATTTTGCTAGGATCATTTAGACATCAAGAGCAACATTCCTGTGAAGTTTCATGGAAATCCGTCTAGTAGTTTCAGAGGAGTAGTCGCTACAAGTTTTTACTAAATAACTCTATGTAAATAAAGATGGCCGCTGGCAGCCATGTTTAACGTCGAATCAAAACGATTTTCGGCAAGGACCAACATCATGTCATGCTGATCATTTTAGAAAAAGTCCCATATCAATATCACTTAGAGTTTTCAAGAAGTAGTCGCTACAAATTTATTTATTTTAATCTATTTTTAGCTGTGGCGGCCATCTTGAATTTCTGCCCGATCTGAATTTTTTCTAGAATCAATAAGACATCAAGAGCAACATTCCTGTGAAGTTTCATGAAAATCCATCAAGTGGTTTCAGAGGAGTAGTCGCTACAAGTTTTCATTATATAACTCTTTGTAAACAAAGATGGCCGCTGACAGCCATGTTTAACATCGAATCAAAATGATTTTTGACAAGGACCAACATCATGTCATGCTGATCATTTTAGAAAAAGTCCCATATCAATATCACTTATAGTTTTCAAGAAGTAGTCGCTACAAATTTATTTGTTTTAATCTATTTTTAGCTGTGGCGGCCATCTTGAATTTCTGCCCGATCTGAAATTTTGCTAGAATCAATTAGACATCAAGAACAACATTCCTGTGAAGTTTCATGAAAATCCATCAATTGGTTTCAGAGGAGTAGTCGCTACAAGTTTTCATTATATAACTCTTTGTAAACAAAGATGGCCGCTGACAGCCATGTTTAACATCGAATCAAAACGATTTTTGACAAGGACCAACATCATGTCATGCTGATCATTTTAGAAAAAGTCCCATATCAATATCACTTATAGTTTTCAAGAAGTAGTCGCTACAAACTTGTATTTTGAAAATCTATTTTTAGCCATGGCGGCCATCTTGAATTTCCGGATGACCTGAAATTTTGCTAGGATCAATTAGACATTAAGAGCAACATTCGTGTGAAGTTTCATGAAAATCCGTCTAGTAGTTTCAGAGGAGTAGTCACTCAAGTTTTCATAATATAACTCTATATAAACAAAGATGGCCACTGGCAGCCATGTTTAACGTCGAATCAAAATAATGTTTGACTCGGATAACCATCATGTCATGCTGATCATTTTAGAAGAAGTCCCATATAGTTTTCAAGAAGTAGTCGCTACAAACTTATTTTTTAAAAATCTATTTTTAGCTGTGGCGGCCATCTTGAATTTCCGGCCGACCTGAAATTTTGCTAGGATCAATTAGACACCAAGAGCAACATTCCTGTGAAGTTTCATGAAAATCCGTCAAGTAGTTTCAGAGGAGTAGTCGCTACAAGTTTTCATTATATAACTCTATGTAAACAAAGATGGCCACTGGCAGCCAAGTTTAACGTCGAATCAAAACGATTTTCGACAAGGACCAACATCATGTCATACTGATCATTTTAAAAAAAGTCCCATATCAATATCTCTTATTGTTTTCAAGAAGTAGTCGCTACAAACTTATTTATTTTAAATCTATTTTTAGCTGTGGCGGCCATCTTGAATTTCTGGCTAGCCTGAAATTTTTCTAGGATCAACTAGACATCAAGAGCAACATTCCTGTGAGGTTTCATGAACATCCGTCAAATAGTTTCAGAGGAGTAGTCGCTACAAGTTTTTACTATATAACTCTATGTAACCAAAGATGGCCACTGGCATCCATGTTTAACGTCGAATCAAAATAATGTTCGACTCGGATCAACATCATGTCATGCTGATCTCTGATCAGTCGAGCTAAAAATTAATTCCAGTAAACGTAATTTATCATCGAACCTTATTCACTTAACTCCACCAGACAGTCTTGGAGTTTCCGTCCCTCCACATCTTTATGACCGATGCACTTTTTGAGACTGAAACATGTCTTTCTACTACTGTTACAGGAATTATTTTCAAAAACCAAGTGCTTTGTGTTGATACACAGGCTATTGTTACACAAATGGCTGCCTTGCACTGATGGCGGTACGTCAAGATTTTTGATCACGACCATCAGGGCCATCCGATGTGAAGATCTGGTCCTGTGTCCAGCACTAGGCGGGTCCCTGGGGTCTCTGTACCTAAACTGTCCCTAGCCATTTTTTGAACTGCCAGTCCAAATGATGCATTGACCATTTAAATGCAATTTAGATTGAAAACCTAACTTTTCACTACATTTGTCAAAGAATTTTTCCATTTTTAAAATTTAAAATCAAAATTTATTTTAAATTACGTTTTCAAGTAAACAAAACAGTATAGCAGTATAAGATTTTAGCAGACGACACTTTTGATCAGAAAGGTGCAGTATGGGACAAATACAAGCAATTCTAAGAACACAGCTACCAATTTAAACTCTGATTATTTTTAAAATAAATTAAAATTAAAATTTGACTTACTGAAATAATTCCTATCCAAATTCGTGTTTCGATGACTTTAAACTGTTTCCATGTGAAATCCCAAGTTCCTGACACCGAAACTCACTTCACCATTCAACTTTAATGTTTTTCAGCTGGCTGAGATCTAGGTGTCAGACTGGTGAAAAACAGCCCATTGAACACAATGCAAACTATGCCCTGTTTGGGGCTCAGTCACACGTCCCACAACATTCGTTCACTTATATACACTTTAATCCTGTGAATCACATATCTTTGGCTCTCAAATTGTCCTATATCCAGGAAAAAACACCGATTCAGTTTTTCAGCAGTTTATATCATTCATTCACAAAATGCGTATTTTGAATTACACACGATCAAAGCCGCATCTCTACCTAACCTCTGTGCTCATACGCGACGAAGACATAGTCCTGAAAAACACAGTAAAATACTTGTTATTAGTGACAGCAGACAATGACATTTAAACATCAGGGTAAATTTAACTGTGAAATGAAAATGAATTTTGAGAAAAACACATGCAAATGAGACACTTTGGATTTTACATGGAACTATTTCAGCACCCTACGACCCGGAAGTAATTCCTGACTGGTCTGACACCTTACGAATTAGTAGTAGTAGTATAAGGTTTTATTTTGCCTGGCCGTTGGCAACTAGGCCTTTTGGCGAGGTTTTCAATAGAAGTTTATTTATAATAACCCTAGTAGTTTATAATGTTGCTAATACTTATCAATCTCACACGGATGGCAGGATCCAAGCAGACGCAAGAAATGTCAGTAGAAGGTTTGCAGGGACACAAGAAGATTAACTTGGCAGAGGCTGAGTGATAGAAACACCGGTGGAATACGCTCATGTTGGTCTATGAAATTCAGTCGAGGCTTACATGTATTAATAATTTTAATTTCCAGCGCCAGCGCGTCACCATTTAGTAAAAATGTTTTAACTTAATATATACATATATACATAATCCATATTATGTCTGCTTCATGCTCCCTTCCAAAAGGAATGGACTTTTATAGTTATAAGCATATAATGTTAAAAAGGAAATCGTTAAAATGTCCAGTGTTGTTAGTGGGACATCACTCCAAATCTCTCAATAAAAAATAATTCAGTATGAATTGTGCGCTTATGAGAGCTAAAACGTTAAATGGAGTGTGTCCCTCCGCCAAAGCCACGAGGAGGCCACACTGGGGAGGGCATGAAGCAGGGGTATACATAGGTTTTACATGTTAATATTATGTCCCCCGTTATCCCGATGTGTGCGTCAGATCAAGCTAAAAATAGCATCTTCCCAGCTGTCTATATAAAATCAATGTGAAATAATAAGCATATATAAAACTAAATAGTACAGCCAGGAATTTCTATTAACTTAACTGTTCATATAAAACAATCAAATAATAAAATCACACACCGGGGCTGGTGGGGGCATACAAAGTAATGTTATATGGAATTATCCAACATAAGGAAGTGGGATTGAATGGAGTAGGGGAAAATATGTAACTAGACATGTTTAATAAGCACTTCCACGACGCCATGAGGTAGGGCAGTCCCCACACTCACTTAGTCGTGGCTCATTATCTATATAAAGGTATGTGATTGGTCCTGGACCGTTGTGCCTGCGTCGTCATAAGACCCAAGAATCGCCCCAGCGCGTCCACCGGATCAGTCCCATATCTTAACTGTATCATAAGAAGTTTATATATTATGTTGTTACAATAAGTAATCGATTGACGTTTACACAATGTTAAATACGACGTTTATCTGCACTAGCAAAAAGGGTTTGTAATTTGGTAAGATTATACTTTAATGTTACATGGAATTATCCGACATAAGGAAGTGGGATTGAATGGAGTAGGGGAAAATATGTAACTAGACATGTTTAGTAGGCTCTTCCACGACGCCATGAGGTAGGGCAGTCCCCACACTCACTTAGTCGTGGATCATTATATATATAAAGGTATGTGATTGGTCCTGGACCGTTGTGCCAGCGTCGTCATAAGACCCAAGAATCGCCCCAACGCGTCCACCGGATCAGTCCCATATCTTAACTGTATCATAAGAAGTTTATATATTATGTTGTTACAATAAGTAATCGATTGACGTTTACACAATGTTAAATACGACGTTTATCTGCACTAACAAAAAGGGTTTGTAATTTGGTAAAATTATACTGCATAAACGAATTTAGATCAAACCATCAGTTTTTTCGAGCCCAGCAGATAAAACTTACAAGCTAATCCACTGGGCCTTCCAACATTGTAGTTTAGTCTAAATCTTCTTTTCAAATTGTGTGCCCAGGATGAAAGAATGAGAGCGCTAAATACTTGAACTCTATGTTTTTTTATAGGATCTAAGATGTTAGTCAAATTAAAAGGTAGTGATAAATTTAGCAATTTTAATTTTAAGATATCTCTCTGTATTTCAAACTGGCTACAGTCTAATAAGTAATGTTCCGTAGTAAAATGAACTAGGCAGTTAGGACAATCCTTATGAAGGTCGTTTATTATGTGGCTGCCTAAACTAGCCGGTAATAGATTATACCCCATTCTCAGTCTTGTAATTACTTTATCAATAAGCCTGTTAGTAGAAAATGGTTCTTGAATTTTGAAATTTGTTTTAAGTCTAAAGAAAGTATGGAACTTGTTAGTTTGATTAGTAAAATAATGATCTACTTTCTTATTTATTGTTTTCCGAATTTGTGAATAAATTTCAGTATGTCCTAAAGGGATTGGATTATCAACGGAGGTGGTGTCCAAGCCTGATTTACAGGCTTGGTCTGCTTTTTCGTTGCCGACTATACCAACATGAGCCGGGCACCACTCCAAGTTAACAGAAAGATTTAAAATATGGCAGTCATTTAATTTATATAGAATATTTGTCAGAAGATCAGGGCGAGTTCTGCTCGTTCTGTCTTTAATAGCCATGAGACTTGAAAGCGAGTCTGAGAAAATAACTGAGAATGGGGGTTTGTTTTTAATAATCCATTTAAGGGCTTTGTCTATAGCGACTAGCTCCGCGGTAAAAATTGATAGACCGTCAGAGATTCTAGTAATTTTAGTAATATTTTTTGTTGGTATAACGAAGGCTGATGCTACACGTCCTGAGACAGGATCTTTAGAACCATCTGTATAAATTTGTAAAAAGTTATAGTATTTACTATCCTTATGTTGTAAGAAGTTCAGTTTAATTTCTGATGCTTCATCTTTTTTATTTATTATAGAGGAAAGGGAAAAGTCTACATTAGGTTGAATTAGAGTCCATGGAGGGACCTCTCCTATTGAAAAGTTTGCAATTTGATATTTGTCTAGGTTATATTCCTCTATTAAATTATAGATGGTTGTGCCGAATGGCTTAGGATTTTTTCTAAATCTATAAAGACATTGGGTATTTATAAAAATGTTATTTACTGGATTTGAATCTTTTTTTGTTTGGAACCTGGCCCAGAAATGAAGCATTTGTTCTTCCTATGAAGATGTAATGGCAGAATGCCAGCCTCATGTTCCAAAATATGCTGTGGAGTAGAATCTAGGGCTCCCAGTGCAATTCTAAGGCATTTATTTTGTAGTATATCGAGTCGATGAAGTAGTGTTTTTGAGGCACATGAATATACATGGGATCCGTAATCAAGTTTGGATCTTATTAAAGTTTTATATAAAAGTGTTAATGATTTTTTATCGGACCCAAAATCAGTACCTTTTAGCATTCTTAGTAAATTTAAATCCTTTTCACATTTGTTTAAAAGGTTATGAATATGGGCTGTAAAATTTAGCCTTCTATCCCAGATAAGACCTAAAAAGGTGACTATGTTACTAAATATAATTTTAGTATTGCCCAGGAAAAGATCTGTAGAAGTGTGGGCGGTATTTCCAAATATAATCCCTGTAGTTTTACTAGTGGAGATTTTAAATCCCCATTTTATGGCCCAATCCCAAATTAAGTTTAGCCCCTTTTGTGCTTTAGCTTGTAATTTATCTATACGTTTCCCAGAAATCCATGCGCCACTATCATCTGCAAACTGACTAACGACCAGACCGGAATTCTGAACTACATTAGGTAGGTCGTTAATTAGAATGTTAAAAAGGAGGGGAGAAATAATGGATCCTTGTGGAGTACCACGTTCTAATAGTTCTTCTTCAGAAAGATCTTCATCAACTTTTACTTGAATTTTTCTATCCTGGAGAAAGGCCTTGACAAAATAAAAACAGTTTCCTCGGATGCCGAGGTCAAATAATTTAGATAATATTCCAGTATGCCAGGCTAGATCAAAAGCCGCCTGTAGATCAAGAAAGATTGCTAATACAGAACGGCTATAGTTTTTAGCAAATAGGATGTCATGTTGTAAACGGGCTAGCTGGTCTTGTGTGCTACGCCCTTTTCTAAATCCTGACTGAAATTTATTAATTAAACCCTTAGATTCTAAAAAGTGTTCAAGTCGGTTTTTAACCATAAATTCCATTAGTTTGCTTGGATGGGATGTTAAACTGATGGGTCGAAAAGATTGTGGGTCATTAGGGTTTTTATTAGGTTTATGTATTGGAATGACACAGGCCAGTCTCCAGGATTTAGGATAGTTATTAGAAGACCATATTTTATTATACAGAGTAAGCCAAATATTTAAAGTAGAGTCCGGCATATGTTTGAATAATTGGTATGAGAGTTTATCAGGTCCCACGGCTGAATTTTTCCTGCTTGCAATAGCATCTTTTAGTTCCATTAGAGTAAATGGTATATTTAAAGTGGAATCGTCATCTTTAATATTGTTATTATTTAATTTATTATTAAAATCGGTTTCAAAGACCGTCTGATAGTTGATCGTTGCCTCTGAAAGATTTTCTTTGCTTGAAACTTTGGCAAAGTGTTTAGCTAGTAAATTAGCTTTATCTTTGTTAGTTGTGGCATTACTAAATTTTGTTTTAAGAAGGGGAATGCTGGAAAAAGAGTTGCCACGTATTTTATTAATTTTATCCCAAAATGTTTTTGAATTGTTTTGTTTTAAGGAACAAGTATTAATGAAAGTTTCCCAGTTATTTTTCTTGGCTTGGGATATAACTGTTTTAGCTTCCTGTTCCGCCTTTTTATATTTTAATAGATTTATTTCAGAGGCGTCTTTTTTGAGTTTATTCAGAAGATATTTTCTATTTTTAACTGCTGCTTTGCATTCTGAATTCCACCATGGGACATTTTTCTTTTTGGGGTTTTTATTATATGTTGGAATACTTTCATGCATAATATTAAGAAGACTGTCTGTTAACTTATTGTTAAAAATGTTGGTATCATCGGATTGTATATTATCTAGATTAATATCTTTGCATAATATATTAAAAAGATCCCAGTCGGCCTTATTAAAATTGAACTTGTTTTGATTATAGCTTTCTTGGTCAATTTTAGAAGAACTTAATTGTATTGTGATATGTATGGGAAAATGGTCAGAACTCCAGTTATCCGATAGTACTGTCCAGTGTGTTTTTTGAGCTAAAGATTTGGAAGTAACTGAGAGATCAATGCAAGTAAGGTTACCATTGTATGTATCAAGACGTGTGGGAGAGCCGTCATTCAGGAGGACTAGATCGAACTCGTCCAACCATTTGACTATTGATTTTCCATGTTTCGTAATTTTTTCCGAGCCCCATGCAAAGTGATGGGCGTTAAAATCGCCAGAAATAATAATATTCTTTACCTTTAAAGGCAGAATAACATTTGATATTGTTTTAAGAGATTGGAAGTCGCAATTACGTGCATATAAATTTGACAGTATAAACGTAAAATCTTGAAAGTAGATTTTAAATAGTTGTACTTCAATGGCTGTAGAACCATCTGTATCTTTCGGATCTAAAATTTCAATCTTTTCATAATTAATATAATTTTTGAAGTAGACGGCCAACCCTCCACACGTATTGGTATCCCTAGCTCTATTATTATCATAGAATTTAAATTCATGCTTAAAACCAGGAATAGATTTGAAAGTCTTTTTATTAAATTTAGTTTCCTGAATACAAAGAATATCTACTTCAGGATTTAGGTCCAGGAATACTTTAATCTCAGAGTGCTTTATATGGGTTAAGCCTCCGGCATTAAAAGATATAATATTCACCGATTTATTCACTTCGAAAAGAAATTATTTATACACTTTTTAAAATTTGAATTTTGTCGTTTAGTTGCCACCGAGGAAGAAGTTGTTTTACGTGGTGTTTTGGTTCCTTTAAGGGTTCCTTGAGTTTTCCTCGGTGTTTTCTTTAGGGTTATCTTGCTATTGTTTTTGTTAATAAAAGGTTGTGGTTTATGCTTTTTCAATAGCAGATTTTCTGGGTGGAGTATAGAGCTAGGAAGGGGTGGGGTGTCCAATGTATTATAGGTGTGGGAGGGAGGTTGGTTGATACAACTAGAACCCACTATGCCCTTAAGGATCTCCCTATGTATGTGATTAATTAGCAACGGGCCAGTGGGTCTAGTTTTTTCATTTATCAATCTAATCGTTAATTTTGTAAGTATATCCATATTAGTAATTATAGGATTAGTATTGTTTAATACTTGGACTTTTAATGGGGTGGTTTGAGACGAGTTGTCATAAAATATAGGTGTATTTTTAATCGGGGTACTAATAGTCGGAGTTTCATCGATCCCCACCAGGTCTAGAATTGAAATCTGTTCTAAGCTTTTTTCCGTTAATGATGAGAGGCTAAAGGAATTATCTACAGTCAAAATTGAAGTGTTTTGTGTTACATTGAACATGCTACAATCGCTAATGGTTTTTGAAGTGCCCAATGAACAGTCAGAAGAGTTTGGTGTAGATTGTTTAATTTTTCGTTCGGGGGTGTTAGATGGAGTAATTAACGTTTGTTTTTGAGACCTTGGTGGGATTTCGATTTGATTCCGTACTTGGCTATTAGGGGAGATAGACTGCTCAATTAATGTTTCATCTATAATTAAAATAGGGGATGTGGTAGGGGAAGTACGAAATGGTATCACAGGGGTCTGTGGGGTTAAAATAGAAGGTGGGAGCACTTGTTTATTTAGTCTGTGGATCTGTCCCCCTTGTTTCCTATAGAATCTATTGTCTTGGTATGAAGACTTTGTAATGTCTATTTTATTGGAGGGGCGTTGATCCACAGTAAAAGTATTCCCGTTTAGCACAGGGACCAGGTTAGTTTTAGGAGAGCTAGTGGGAGTGTGTCTCTTAATATCAGCAGATTTAACAACTATATCGGCATATGTAGGTCGGGATTTAACCGGCGACTTCGGATCGTTGGAAATTAATGGGGTGGGAGGTGTTTTAAGTACTGCCCCCTCACTTATTAATATAATAGGCTTTACTGTGGGTGGGGATAAAGAGGAAGCTTTATGTGGGGAGGGAGGGGCGGGGGGGTCCATGTCCCAACTCGGGGTCTGTAAATTTAGGGACCATATAGATATGATCTCAGGATCATCCTGTTTAGTTTTTAGTGGGCGATCCCGTGTCAACTGCCGTGGGGACAACTCAGCACGACCAGAGGCTGCGGCCTTAATTGGGGGCTGGATACTAGTCCGCCCTTGGCTTTTATTGGCCTTTGATTTGCCATATATTTCAATGGCTGTAGTCCAAGAGGTTCTGTTCCTCTTGGCTATCTTTGTGATCTCAATGGCTGAGATATATATGGAACAGCCCCTGAATCGTGTCGAGTGTTCCCCACCACAGTTAACACACATATTACCCCGGGTGGTACAATCCCTAGTATGGTGGGACTGGGCACATTTGGCGCAGGCTACAGTGCCTGCACATTTGTCATATTTGTGCCCAAATCCCTGACATTTAAAGCATCGGATCGGAGGGGACACAAACTCCTCAACCTCGAAGGCAGTAAATGTACTGTGAATTTTAAGGAGTCTCGGGAGCGAGTCCCCGCCAACAACAACCTTGACAGCTCCGGTCTGCCTGCCAAACTTATTTAGTAAGACCGAGAGAGAGAGTATATTGGGGACGTTATCATGTTCGTCCACCAATTCCTGTTTCAGTTCCGATAGATTTGTGTCCACCGGAACATTGTGAATTACTCCCTCTCTGGTAATGGTGGCAGGCGTAATCATAAGTATCTCCAAGTCATCGAAATAGATGGGGCTTGATTTAAAGATCAAGCTCTTGGCTTCCGACGACTTGGCTTCAATAAGAAGATCCCCAGGTTTTAGTGGGATGACCCTGCTTATCTTACTATGGGGATAGCTTTTGTAAGCGTACTGTCCCCTTTGGCCCTAAAGTAGAATCTATGCTGCCAATTGTTATGAGTAATGTGGTGGTTGTCGTGGGCGGAGGCCGCGCTCCCAAGCTCTGTAGATAAGTTATTAAATGTAGACATTTTAACTAACACTGTATTAACACTGTATTAACACTAAATTTAAGAATATATATGATTAAGAAAGATGATGTCACAACGTGTCACACTTAATCGTCAAACTACTAACTAAAATTTAACACTATATGTGTCCAATGTGCAAAATGTTTACACTATTGATAATAAAAAGGAAAACATAAGTACGACACTGTTGTAACTATTAAGATCCTATGCACTCTATGTCCTAGTGTGTCCTAGTGTATGTATAGGAGTAGCGTGCCCTATACACCATATAAAATGGACTGGCAAAACTAAATGTCAACGTACCCTGATCACCTGATGCCCTATATTTGACTAACTTAACGAGAAACCGGAAGTGTATGAAAATACGTTTTACCAACGTAATAATTTTAAATATATATTTCTTTATTTCTCTACACTCCACACTCTATCAAAAGTAACTATATTAACACGATGTTAACACAATGTATTAACACGATGTATCCGTATTTGTGGCATGAAACGTAAAGCCCAAACCGGAAACAAAACGAAACGTAGTACGTTTCTATATAAAGTAGTGAATAGTTTCGAAAAATCTCTATCACTAATAATGTTCTAACTAAAATTATAAGAATTTTCTATGTAAATGTTGTCCACAAAATATTAAATGTGCGTTAAATAACTAAACTAATAAGTAACTCTTCTTATATTAGAAGTAAGAGTCTTTAATTAGACAAATCTTGTCGAAAACAAAGCTAGTTCTGTAGTAGAAATACTTCCGAAACTATACACTCGCCTCTCGATAAGAATAGATTCTAAAAATAGAATTTTATGATTTGGACAAAGGTGTCAAAATGATAACAATGGATAGGTACGTTGAATCTAGAATAGTGCTCACTAAGATTTAGAAGTTATAGCCAATACCGGCGTAAACAAATCTTTTACTTCTATCAAAAGTAAGTTAAAAAGTCTAATAAAAACTAATATCCCCAAATAGAGTCCAGTGTAAAGGGCATATGGCATGGTAAATAAAGAAGAAAAGGGTTATACTTTGTGACGGGATGGATTAACCATCCGACTGTCATGCAGTAAAGAACCCTTCAAGAAGTCCAAGTTGTTTGCTCCCTGATAATAATCAGAGAGCAAACGTATGGTAAATAAGACTGCTGTAAACCATATATCCCAAACACCAAACCCTACTCGTAGATATTTAAAATATAGAAGTAAAAAATAAATTCACACCAGTAGACCGGTAGACAATAGACGTCTAACCCGGTCGAGGGCATAAGTGAGAATGCTTACGAATTAGCCAGAGATACTCTGTTTAAAGGCCGTCGGTGTTTTTGAACTTTACGATCACTGATAAGTGTTAAGTGCATACTAATTAGTTGTACACACAGTAGCGTAAACTGGAACAATGACAAGTGTGAACCGGTGTTTGATCGGCTGTTTCTGAATTGGGTTAATTTTATGATTGGTAAATTTGTTCGTTCAATCAATATGAAACTATACAAAAGGTGCGATTACTCAAAATATTGGTGTATGTAGCATTTCTGAATTTGCAACGCGATCTTTTTAGCTTCTTTGGAACTCCTGTTAGTTGAACTTGTTTTATATGCCTCAGCTTAAATGGTGACAAGAGTCTGTATTTTCATATTTTTCTTATTATATGCATGCATTCATCATTTTCATTCTGTCCTTTTTTTAAATTTCAGTCTTACAATTTTTAAAAAATTAAAATTACATTAAATTAAATACAATTTTTAAAAAGTTTTGAATATTGTACAATTCAACTTGTAATTATAATCACTAAAGCAGAATGAATATGATGTGGAAATATTGATACCCTATAGGTTAATAAAGCATACTCTTTTAACTTACTATTGATGTGTAGGCAAACGCAAAGTTTTAGCGCCAAATATCTCGGCAAAAGTCTGGCTGGACATTCTAATCTGGCTAAAGGAATTTTTAGCTCTTTAAAATCCTAGCGCTAGCCTAGTGACCATGGACCTAGTGACCCCAAAATCAATACGGTTCTTGCAGTCACTGAGGGAAACCTAGCTGTGAAACGGAAAAGCAACACCTATGTCTTTTTTCTTCTTCGTAAAGGCGAGACAAAAATCACCTTTCAATATTGTAACTTTGAACCCACAAAATGGGCATTACATACTAAACTTACATTGTCTATAGACTTAATGTACCCACAGACACTGTGACCAAGTATCATTAAGATTGAATAACAGTTACTCAAGTTAGAGAGCGGACACGGCTAATTTTGTTAATTTTCAGTAATTCAAGGGCCATAACTCTAGAGTGAATGGGGCGATATGGCTGAATATCAAACTTGGTCTAGACATTGTACCCACAGACACTGTGACCAAGTATCATTAAGACTGAATAGCATTTACTCAAGTTAGAAAGCGGATAAGACAAAAGTCAGACGGATGGACGGCATAACTAAATATGTCCCGTTTTCCAAACGTGTGTATAAAAAGGGACATAATTTGGTGAAAAATCAACCTAGCATTATGGTTCATGTGCTCTGCACGTCGTCAGGTTCTGTTCTTTATTAGTACTAGGTTTCATCCAATTAACTTAATGGGTTTTAAGATATACCCCGGACAAGAAATATCTGACGGACATAAAAAGGGATATAATTTGGTAACAAAGAGTTATGGTTTTTGTGCTCTGTATGTCGTCCGGTTGTGTTCTTTACTTGTACAAAGTTTCATCCAATTACCTTATATGGTTTCATCGATATGCTCTGTACAAGAAATGCATTACATACATAAAAGGGGAGATAATTCAGTGAAAAATCATTTTTTCTAAGATCCCCACGGGGCTGATATTAGGCCCCATTCCCAATGCCAAATATACACGGGTTTTCCCAATTCCCACAAAAATTTCAACCTCGATCGGATTGTTTAACTATAGTATGCCACTGAAAATGAGAGTTTTAAATTTTATGAGTTGAAGTTGTATGTGGATGTGTTTGTTTAAGTTTTTTCTTAAGAGTTCAACAAAACTTGTGTTTTGCTGCAATAATTTGTTTTGAAAATTTCCGAATTCTGTATTTTGTCAATACAAATATATTTCTCCAACGAAAATTTCCCAATTTCTGCAGGGACCTTTACCCCAAAATACTCAGAAAAAGGCCTGTTCTTGTACTCTGCGCATCGTCCAGTTGTGTTCTTTACTTGTACAAAGTTTCATCCAATTACCTTAAACGTTTTCAGTGATATGCTTTATCTGAATGGTTCTTACTACATTCTTATAAACAAGTTAACGCCTTTCTGTGTGACCTTGACCCTAGAAAATACACACATTCTGCACATCGCCTTGATGAGGTGGACTTGTGTGCCAAATTATTTCAAAATCCTTCAATGTATTTAAGAGTACAGAGCGAAATGGTTCTTACTACATTCATATAACTTACTAGATGTAGTCGATGGGGAATCGACCAATCGCAGATACACCTTTTTGAAGATGCATGGATTATCTGCCCTAGCTGTGGTTCTGAATGTCACATAATTTTTTTGAAAAGCTTATGCACATCTGTGATGATAGATCTATCAATCCCCAAGGTTTCAAATCTCGGCATCAAAAAAGGTGGGGATAAAAAAAAAAATCAACACCCGATGACATCCGCCCCACCCCCGGTCGCACATCGGAGGTTGAAATAAAAAACGTGTTTGATATGTTGTGTATCTTATAATAGATGGGTATAAATACCAAGTTGTATGTAAAAATAATAAGAAATAATAGTCTAGTTGAATTTTTAGTGTTTTTGACCTTTTGACCCCTGGGGCGGAGTAAAAAACAATGTTGCTCTTGCACGTCGTTATGATGTGGGGAAGTCATACACAAAGTTTAGTTGAATTAAAGATATAATAAAAAAATAAAATAAAAATTTGACCTCCGATGACGTCCGCCCCACCCCCGGTCGCACATCAGAGGTTGAAATAAACAAGAGGTCAATGACCTTGAAGCTCTACTGATAGACTTTTGATAGCTAGGTCAACATTCCTGTGAAGTTACAAGTTTTCATTATATAACTCTATGTAAACAAAGATGGCCGCTGGCGGCCATGTTTAATGTCAAATCAGAATAATTTTTGACAAGGATCAACATCATGTCATACTGATCATTTCAGAAAAAGTCCCATATCAATATCACTTTTAGTTTTCAAGAACTAGTCGCTACAAACTTGAATTTGAAAATCTATTTTTAGCCATGGCGGCCATCTTGAATTTCCGGCCGACCTGAAATTTTCTAGGATCAATTAGACATCAAGAGCAACATTCCTGTAAAGTTTCATGAAAATCCGTCAAGTAGTTACAGAGGAGTAGTCATTACAAATTTTTAGTAGATAACTCTATGTAAACAAAGATGGCCGCTGACAGCCATGTTTAACATTGAATCAAAACGATATTTGAAAAGGACCAACATCATGACATGCTGATCATTTTAAAAAAAGTCCCATATCAATATCACTTATAGTTTTCAAGAAGTAGTCGCCATAAACTTGTTTTTTGAAAATCTATTTTTAGCCGTGGCAGCCATCTTGAATATCCGGCCGACCTGAACTTTGCTAGGATCAATTAGACATCAAGAGCAACATTCGTGTGAAGTTTCATGAAATCCGTTAAGTAGTTTCAGAGGAGTAGTCGCTACAAGTTTTCATTATATAACTCGTATGTAAACAAAGATGGCCGCTGGCAGCCATGTTTAACGTCGAATCAAAATAATTTTCGACAAGGATCAACATCATGTCATACTGATCATTTTAGGAAAAGACACATATCAATATCACTTATAGTTTTCAAGAAGTAGTCGCTACAAACTTATTTTTTAAAAATCTATTTTTAGCTGTGGCGGCCATCTTGAATTTCTGGCCGATCTGAAATTTTGCTAGGATCAATTACACATCAAGAGCAACATTCCTGTAAAGTTTCATGAAAATCCGCCATGTAGTTTCAGAGAAGTAGTCGCTACAAGTTTTTACTATATAACTCTATGTAAACAAAGATGGCCGCTGGCAGCCATGTTTAACGTCGAATCATAACGATTTTTGACAACGACCAACATCATGTCATGCTGATCATTTTAGAAAAAGTCCCATATCAATCTATTTTTAGCCGTGGCGGCCATCTTGAATTTCAGGCCGACCTGAAATTTTGCTAGGATCAATTAGACATCAAGAGCAACATTCCTGTGAAGTTTCATGAAAATCCGTCAAGTAGTTTCAGAGGAGTAGTCGCTACAAGTTTTCATTATATAACTATATGTAAACAAAGATGGCCGTGGCAGCCATGTTTAAAGTTGAATCAAAACGATTTTTGACAAGGACCAACTTCATGTCATGCTGATCATTTTAGAAAAAGTCCCATATCAATATCACTTATACTTTTCAAGAAGTAGTTGCTACAAACTTGTATTTTAAAACTCTATTTTTAGCTTTGGCGGCCATCTTGGATTTCACATCAACATGAATTTTTGCTAGGATCAACTAGACTTTATGGGCATCATTTCTGTACAGTTTCATGAATATCCATCCAGTAGTTTCAGAGGAGTTGTCGCTACAAATAAAAGTTTACGGACAGACGGACGACGGACTTCGCACCACGGCATAAGCTCTGCCGATCTCTGATCAGTCGAGCTAAAAATCTGTTTGATATGTTGTGTATCTTATATAGATGGGTATATATGTTCTACGCAAAGTAAGAATATGGACGATTCCGGAATTGCTCTGCGCAAAGTAAGAATTCTTAAAATGCGCAACGATTCCGGAATTGCGCAGGTCTATTCCGGAATTGCGCAAGGGGTTAAATATATAAACCACGCATTAAGTGTCTCTGCACAATTTAAGAATATTTTGCGCAAAGTAAGAATTTGTGTTATGATGTGTATAGGAAGATGCTAATTTACTAATCTACTTATATTTCATTTTAATAGGCTTATTTTGCTTCACCCATCTGCGACGAACATATAATTTACAGTTAAGTATCACGTATGATTAATATCAACTTAATTATTTACAAAACAATTTGAAGTCCTTAACTTCAACATACTTTCCATGTTCCATAATATTTGGTAAGAAAATTCAATTGAACTATTTTTAATTATTTCAAACGAGGTTGCATGACAATGCACTTTATTAAAAGCACATTATTTGCCCATTTAATTACGTTTCGCCTACACAGGCCGTGAGTATGGTTAAAGTTTCTGCTTATCAAAGAAAACTATGTATTACTACCTAATATGTCGGAATAATTAAGTAAGACGGTCCTATCGGTTGAATCGAAAATCACTCTTTCATTGGCTTTTCATGAAAAAAACAAGTTTGTGTAGATATAATCAACGTATTGCTGTCGTTTTAAAACGCGACTTTGACTTGCAACATTATTTAGATATCGATGAAGAGAAAGCAATGAAAATAATTCTCGGCATATTTAGATTGTCTTCACACAACCTCGACATAGGAAGAGGAAACCAAGAATATCACAGAGAGGAAAGAATAATGCAAACTTTAATATATGAATTTTATTGAAAACGCTCGTGCGTCCTTTTTATCAACCACTTATTGCTTGTATGTCCTTTTCATGCGTTAATCTGATATAAAAAATTAAAAAAAGAAAGTAAAAAATAGATTTAAGTGATAGTTTTAAACATGTAATCTTTTTTTTCCAGTAAAACATGTTTTGAAATATGTTTTTATTGTGGAAATATCTGTTATAATTTAGGCCAGGCCTTCGTTTCCCAAATGTTCTCCAAGAAGCGAAAACGGGGTTTGCTGGGGTATGAAATAGACCGTAATTTCGGTTTAAAAGGCCAGTATAATAAACAATTAATTGAACTTCTTTTCGCTTTATTATAGTTGTGTTTCATTCTTTAGCGTTGGTATAGGTTAACATTATAATAATTAATAATAATAATTTGCAAATATGTAAAAAAAAGAAAACACAACAAAAAAAAAGCCGAATACACCGCGAACTAAAATAAATTAGCATTTCCAACTAAAAATTATACGCATATATTGTCGTCCTTAAGTATGAAAAAAGCACACAACTTCTAATATGATAAAATGTATTTAACATTTCTTCTAGCTAGTCAAATTATTTAACTTTCACCGATTCCAATATGTAAGTATACGTCAATAAATTATGGCGAAATAATTATATTTGATTTAAACATATTTCAATATCATTTTTAGCTCTTCTGATCAGAGATCAGCAGAGCTTATGCCGTGGTGCGGCGTCCGTCGTCCGTCTGTCTGTCCGTCCGTCTGTCCGTAAACTTTTATTTGAGGCGACTACTCCTCTGAAACTACTGGATGGATATTCATGAAACTTTACAGAAATGTTGCCCATGAAGTCTTGTTGATCCTAGCAAAAATTCATGTTGATGTGAAATTCAAGATGGCTGCCAAAGCTAAAAATAGATTTTTAAAATACAAGTTTGTAGCGACTACTTCTGGAAAACTATAAGTGATATTGATATGGGACTTTTTCTAAAATGATCAGCATGACATGATGTTGGTCGTTGTCAAAAATCGTTATGATTCGACGTTAAACATGGCTGCCAGCGGCCATCTTTGTTTACATAGAGTTATATAGTAAAAACTTGTAGTGACTACTTCTCTGAAACTACATGGCGGATTTTCATGAAACTTTACAGGAATGTTGCTCTTGATGTGTAATTGATCCTAGCAAAATTTCAGATCGGCCAGAAATTCAAGATGGCCGCCACAGCTAAAAATAGATTTTTAAAAAATAAGTTTGTAGCGACTACTTCTTGAAAACTAGAAGTGATATTGATATGGGACTTTTTCTAAAATGATCAGCATGACATGATGTTGGTCGTTGTCAAAAATCGTTTTGATTCGACGTTAAACATGGCTGCCAGCGGCCATCTTTGCTTACATAGAGTTATATAGTAAAAACTTGTAGCGACTACTCCTCTGAAACTACTTGACGGATGTTCATGAAACTTCACAGGAATGTTTCTCTTGATGTCTAGTTGATCCTAGCAAAATGTTAGGCTGGCCGGAAATTCAAAATGGCCGCCACGGCTAAAAATAGATTTAAAATAAATACATTTGTAGCGACTTCTTCTTGAAAACTGTAAGTGATATTGATATGGGACATTTTCTAAAATGATCAGCATGACATGATTTTGATCCTTGTCGAAATTTATTTCAATGCAACTTTAAACATGGCTGCTAGCGGCCATCTTTGTTTACATAGATTTATATAGTAACAACTTGTAGCGACTACTTCTCTGAAACTACTTGACACATTTTTATGAAACTTCACAGGAATGTTGCTCTTGATGTCTAATTGATCCCAGAATATTTTTAGGTCGGCCGGAAATTCAAGATGGCCGCCATGGCTAAAAACAGATTTTTAAAAAAAAAGTTTGTAGCGACTACTTCTTGAAAACTGTAAGTGATATTGATATGGGACATTTTCTAAAATGATCAGCATGACATGATTTTGATCCTTGTCGAAATTTATTTCGATGCAACTTTAAACATGGCTGCTAGCGGCCATCTTTGTTTACATAGATTTATATAGTAACAACTTGTAGCGACTACTTCTCTGAAACTACTTGACACATTTTTATGAAACTTCACAGGAATGTTGCTCTTGATGTCTAATTGATCCCAGAATTTTTTTAGGTCGGCCGGAAATTCAAGATGGCCGCCATGGCTAAAAACAGATTTTTTAAAAAAAAGTTTGTAGCGACTACTTCTTGAAAACTGTAAGTGATATTGATATGGGACTTTTTCTGAAATGATCAGAATGACAAGATGTTGATCCTTGTCGAAAATTACTTTGATTCGACATTAAACATGGCTGCCAGTGGCCATCTTTGTTTACCTAGAGTTATATAGTAAAAACTTCAACTTATAGCGACTACTCCTCTGAAACTACTTGACATTTTTTTATGAAACTTCACAGGAATGCTGATCACCTAGCTATCAAAATCTATCAGAAGAGCTTCAAGGTCATTGACCTCTTGTTTATTTCCTATATTGTGATTGGCTAATTAAATAAAAGGGCGTATCCCATTGCATTTAAACAATATGATTGACCAACATGGCTCAGGGCCACAAGTAATAGGAAGCGTGACGGAGCGGCGCGTGGACTCCTTCACACCTTTGAACAACATTACACACACGCTCTTTTTTTTTTTTTTTTTTTTTTAGCTCTACTGATCAGAGATCAGCAGAGCTTATGCCGTGGTGCGGCGTCCGTCGTCCGTCCGTCCGTCTGTCCGTCTGTCTGTCCGTAAACTTTTATTTGTAGCGACTTCACAGCTGAAACTACTGGATGGATATTCATGAAACTTTACAGAAATGTTGCCCATAAAGTCTAGTTGATCCTAGCAAAAATTCATGTTGATGTGAAATCCAAGATGGCCGCCAAAGCTAAAAATAGAGTTTTAAAATACAAGTTTGTAGCGACTTCTTCTTGAAAACTATAAGTGATATTGATATGGGACTTTTTCTAAAATGATCAGCATGACATGATGTTGATCCTAGTCAAAAATCGTTTTGATTCAACGTTAAACATGGCTGCCAGCGGCCATCTTTGTTTACATAGAGTTATATAGTAAAAACTTGTAGCGACTACTCCTCTGAAACTACTTGGCGGATTGTCATGAAACTTTACAGGAATGTTGCTCTTGATGTCTAATTGATCCTAGAAAAATTTCAGGTCGGCCAGAAATTCAAGATGGCCGTCGCAGCTAAAAATAGATTTTTAAAAAATAAGTTTGTAGCGACTACTTCTTGAAAACTATAAGTGATATTGATATGGGACTTTTTCTAAAATGATCAGCATTACATGATGTTGATCCTAGTCAAAAATCGTTTTGATTCAACGTTAAACATGGCTGCCAGCGGCCATCTTTGTTTACATAGAGTTATATAGTAAAAACTTGTAGCGACTACTCCTCTGAAACTACTTGGCGGATTGTCATGAAACTTTACAGGAATGTTGCTCTTGATGTCTAATTGATCCTATCAAAATTTTAGGTCGGCCGGAAATTCAAGATGGCCGTCACAGCTAAAAATAGATTTTTAAAAAATAAGTTTGTAGCGACTACTTCTTGAAAACTATAAGTGATATTGATATGGGACTTTTTCTAAAATGATCAGCATGACATGATGTAGATCCTTGTGGAAAATTATTTTGATTCGACGTTAAACATGGCTGCCAGTGGCCATCTTTGGTTACATAGAGTTATATAGTAAAAACTTGTAGCGATTACTCCTCTGAAACTACTTGACGGATGTTCATAAAACTTCACAGGAATGTTGCTCTTGATGTCTAGTTGATCCTAGAAAAATTTCAGGTCGGCCGGAAATTCAAGATGGCCGCCACAGCTAAAAATAGATTTAAAATAAATAAGTTTGTAGCGACTACTTCTTCAAAACAATAAGAGATATTGATATGGGACTTTTTCTAAAATGATCAGTATGACATGATGTTGGTCCTTGTCGAAAATCGTTTTGATTTGACCTTAAACATGGCTGCTTTGTTTACATAGAGTTATATAATGAAAACTTGTAGAGACTACTTCTTTGAAACTACCTGACGGATTTTCATGAAACTTCACAGGAATGTTGCTCTTAATGTCTTATTGATCTTAGCAAAATTTCAGGTCGGCCGGAAATTCAAGATGGCCTCCACGGTTAAAAATAGATTTTCAAAAAACAAGTCTGTAGCGACTACTTCCTGAAATCAAAATCAATCAGTAGAGCTTCAAGGTCATTGACCTCTTGTTTTTTTAATGTGATTTTTTTTAATTTTTTTTTTTTTTTTTTTCAGCCCTTCTACAAGGCCCATTTATTTGGCTAATAACAACATGGATAATAATATGCTAATATGAGAGTTATACAAGATTTTACAAAATCAATACATGTGTTCCATAAATACTCTCATACTCTTTCACTCATTTTTGTAAAAACTGCTGTCAATCTTATAATGTCTTAAAGCATTTTTTTAATGGACCTTCTCTTAACCCTATAAAAGAAATAGAAAAAAAAGAAGAAAAAAGAGATACTCTGTGTGCACGGTTACCCATATAATACAATATCAATAATATGTTACATTATGGAAGATGTTATTGTCAGGGTCTAGTCACATGTCTTGTTTGTTACAATAGTAGATCTTTACTTATTAATCTATTTATTTATATTTTTTTAACCTTTGTTTTACGAGAGCCCGGATATAACAAAAGTTCTGTGGAAGGAACTAAACTGGTGTTTATTAAATTTAATCTTGGAATAAAGTTTTGTATTTGTTCCATTTTTTTTCAAAGGTTTTTAAGGTATTATCTTTAACTGCTATATATTTTTTTGCCCTGAAGGAGTGTTTAAGTCTGTTGTGAAGTGCAGTAATAGATAATGGAGAAGTTAGTTTTTTGGCCGAGAAAATATAGTATTTAATTTCTAATATGATATTCAAATCAGCTAGTATATATTGTTCTCCTATATTAAATATAAATAATTCTTCAATAAAAGGCAAAGTAATACTGTTCCTTATAAACCATGATTGTATTTTTTGAAGAAATGATCTTGTTGAAGGACATGTCCAGAGTAAATGAACAATACTTTCCTCTTGATTACAGTAAAGACATAATGAGCTTGGGACAGCTTTAATTATTTTCAAGTATTTCCTTGTTGGTAAAATTCTATGATTAATTCTGGCTTGAAACCATTGTAAGGTTGAACTATATTTATATTTGAAAGGTGATAAGAATATGTCTTTCCATGTTTCCTCTGAAATATTATAAATTTGCTCCCATTTAAATTTTGAACTGGGTACTTCATCATTATTATTTAGAACATTGTTTAAAATATATATTTATAGTGGTGGGTAAAAGAGGATTTTGCATTTTTTTATTGTTCATAATTATGCAATTTGTCTTTGCTAATTTTTTTATTGCTTGAGTTATTCCATGAAACTGTAGAAAGTTGGTTTTTAGGTTGTATACTTTTTTAAATTCTGTTTCTGTTAAAAATTCTCCTTTTTCTGACACTAAATCATTAATAAAATATATACCTTTTTCATTCCATAGCTTATTTATTATGGGTTTTCCACCTACTAACAAATTATTATTTTGAAATATTGGCGTCTCAAGAAACTGTTCAAAAGTTGTTATTTTGTTTAATTGTATTATGTTATTGTGTGATTTAAGAACATCCCGCCAAAATGTATTGCTAATTGTGTTGATCTTTTTTTCTGTGTAAGCATTTCCAAATTTGGTAAAACTTGATAAACTAATTTTGTGTTCTATTATTTCAGTCCAGTTTCCCTCTTTCCGTAGTAATCTCCTAATCCATGTTGCCTTAAGGGCTAAAATAAATGCTTCAATGTTGATCCTTTTTAAACCCCCCTTCAATGTATTGTTTAATAATAACTTTTTGTTTTATTTTGGCTGTCCCGCCCCATATGAAATCATAAAAAATTGAATTTATTTCTTTGATTATGTTTTCATTAGGATTTGGTTATGCTAAAAAAATATGGTTTAAAATAGGTAAAATCAAACTTTTGATAACAGTAATTTTCCCTAATGGGGTCAAATATCTTCTTTTCCATTGTTTAATTTTAAATTTTATAGTATTTATTTTTTCCTTATAATTGATATTATTCATTTTGTCTAGATCGACATGAAAATATATTCCTAATAATTTAAAATCGTTTTTTCCCCAGTTTAGTTTCCATTTCGTTTTTATTGTCTGACTACTGTATTTCTTAATTCCAATCCACACAACCTGTGTTTTATCAAAGTTAACGCATAACCCTGAGATATTTGCAAATTTTGTGAGCTCATTAAGTGTTTCATATAGAGAGGACTCTGATCCATCAAGAATGTTGAGAAATTTTAAACTCAGTATTGTTAATTTTAATTCCTTTAATGTTTTTATTATTTCTGATTTTAATCGCTAGTATTTCAGAGCATAGAATAAAAATATACGGAGATAGTGGGTCTCCCTGTCGACAGCCTCTTCCTATGTTAAAAAAAGATGAAATATTACCTCCCTAAGTGACTGCTAGTGCAGCATTTTTATAAAGGACATGGACCCATGATATAATAGAATTACCAAAACCAAAAAGAGTCATAACTTTGTCTATAAATTTCCATGAAAGTGAGTCAAACGCTTTTTCAAAGTCCACTAATAAAAGTAAGCCAGGTAAATTGTTTTCCTCTGCATAATGCATTACATCGTATAAAATCCTTGTGTTTTCCCCTACATATCTGCCTGCCATGAAACCTGTCTGATCTTTATGAATTAGTTTATTTAATGTTGTTTTTATTCTATTCGCTATTGCTCCTGATGCTATTTTATATATAGAATTTAGTAAAGAAATTGGTCTATAGTTTTTTATTTGATATCTAGATTTGTTTTCTTTTGGGATGCATGTTATTATTCCCTGTTTTTGAGTAATTGATAACTCTTTATTTATAAAACCATAATTTAGTGATCTTATAACAAAATGACCAATCTGACTCCAAAATACCTTAAAAAAGTCTGCACTAAATCCATCAGTACCAGGACTGCGGTTATTTGCCATAGATTTAAGCGAGTTAGTAGCCTGTTCATATGTTAAAAGCCCCTCAATAGCAGAGGATTCTTGGTTACATAATTTAAGCACTGTGCAATCTTCAAGTTCCAAGTTCTAAATTTACATCTAAAAGTTCAGGATCTTTATTTCTGTACAATGTTTGGTAAAAAGTTTTAGCTTCGTCTAAAATTTCATCTTGGTTTGTAATAAATGTACCATTTTCTTTTTCTATTTTTGGAATTATTTTACTTGAATAACTATGAGACTCTAAGTTACAGAAATATTTTGATGGCTTTTCATCCTCTTCTATTATTTGAGCATGTGATCTAATTAATATACCTTGCATTTTTAGTTTTCTTATATTTTTTAAGGAATCTTTTAATGTTTCTAGTCGTTCCATATTATTTTGTGATAGATCTTTCATTTTCTTTCTTTTTGAAACATGAATACGAAATTGATTTACCCCTAATTTCCATTAATAAAGTTTCTAAGAATAGTTGGTCATTTATGGTAAATTGAATTTCTTCATTTGGTATATTTTATGTTATCTGTTTGATATATAGGTACTGCATACTGAGTTTTTATAGCATTGATTTTTTCATTTATAACAGTTAAGTAATTTATATCTTGCAGCAAACTATTGTTATGTTTCCATAATGGCTTACCTTTTCTAAAAGGTGTAAACGTAATATTCAAAATAATCATAGAGTGGTCTGATCTGTAACTAGATGCAATTGAACAATTATTAATTGATAATAGTGATTCTGATACTAGAAAAAAATCAAGCCTAGCTTGTTTTAAAGGGGTTTTCCTTCTCCATGTATATCGCCTAGTATCCGGGTTGAATTCTCTAAATGGATCAACTAAATTATATTGATCTTTAATTTCTAGTAATTTATTATGTGATGCAACATTGTTAATGTATTTGTAATTAAAACAATCTAGAACGCAAGAATTAATCAGAAAGAATAATATAATTTAATAAAAGGAACGTTTAATTATATTCACGCACGTTCCAACCAACGAAAACCATCGTTAAATGCACTTTTCTCTGCCAAATATTTACTTCCGCATACTTTATATACAAATATGGCGTGTTCCTGTTAAATGGGTTGGGGATAAAAGCTGAATTATGCACGTATCGTACCTTTGACGGTGCGTACCCAGGTAATTAGGCGATTCGTACTGTGGCCATTGGACATTCCCTACCCGGGCCATTGTACGTTTCGTCAGGGAGTAAGTTTCGTATTGCAGTTTATGTTCTGTTTATAAATCTTGTAGTTTTTATATTCATTTCTAAAGGGACACACCTTAATCTTGAAGTTTGTATTAAGCATTTACATAAAATACATGGTAAAATATTATTAATAGTTGCCTTGAATTTTTGTGTTTCTTGCTTTTTTAGTCAACATAACCTCTCAATCTGTGAATATAATGCAATTCATCACAACTCTAATAATTATGTGTAGCCATGCGGAGAATGGAATACGTGGTTTCCTTAATTTTCACCTAGTTTTAGACATGGTGGCCATCTTGGAAAACTGGCTGCCACGAGAAACACAAATCTGAAGGGGACTTCCCTAAAGATCATTGTGATTAAGTTTCATCAAACTCCTTCAAGCGATTTCAGAGAAGATGTCATATTTAGCCTTTTCCTATATAAACTTTGAGTCGCCACGGTGGCCATTTTGATTATTGCAAGAAAACAAAAAAACACAAATGCCAACCATTGTGATAAAGTTTCAACAAAATCCTTTAAAAAGTTTCAGAGAAGATTTCATATTTAACCTTTTCCTATATAACTCTATGTAAACCTTAGGTCACCATGGCAACCATTTTGATTATTCGGTGATAACGAAAAACACAAATTTGATAGAGGCCAACCCAAGGAACATGTACATGATATGTCACTGGAATGGATTAAGTGGTTTCGGAGATGTCGTTTGAAATTTCCTTAAATTTGACTTAGTTTTAGCCATGGTGGCCATATTGGACAACTGGCGGCTGCGAAAAACACAAATCTGAGGCGCACTATCCCAAAGATCATTGTGATAAAGTTTCAACAAAATCCTTCAAGAGGTTTCAGAGAAGATGTCAATTTTAGCCTTTTCCTATATAACTATATGTAAACTTTGGGTCGTCGTGGCGGCCATTTTGATTATTCGACGATAACAAAAAACACAAATTTGATAGAGGCCAACCCAAGGAACATGTATATGATATTTCACTGGAATGGATTAAGTGGTTTCGGAGGAGATGTCGTTTGAAATCTCTTTAAATTTGACCTAATTTTAGCCATGGTGGCCATTTTGGATGACTGACGGCCGCGAAAAATAAAAATCTGAGGAGGACTATCCCAAAGATCATTGTGATTAAGTTTCATCAAAATCCTTCGACCAGTTTCAGAGAAGATGTAATTTTTAGCCTTTTCCTATATAACTCTATGTAAACTTTGGGTTGACGTGGTGGCCATTTTGATTATTCGACAATAACGAAAAACACAACTTGATACAGGCAAAAACAAGGAACATGTTTGATATTTTACAAGAATGGAATGAGTTTTCGGAGGACATGTTTGAAATTTCCTTAAATTTGACCTAGTTTTAGACATGGCGGCCATCTTAGATGACTGGCGGTCGCGAAAAACACAAATCTGAGAGGGACTATCCCAAATATCATGCTGATTAAGTTTCATCAAAATCCTTAAGCTGTTTGAGAAAATGTCATTTTCAACCTTTTCCTATATAACTCTATGTAAACTTTGTGTCGCCGTGGTGGCCATTCTGATTATTCGACGATAACGAAAAACACAAACTTGATAGACGCCAACCCAAGGAACATGTATATGATATTTCACAAGAATGGAATAAGTGGTTTTGGAGATGTCGTTTGAAATTTTCTTGAATTTGACCTAGATTTAGCCATTTTGGCCATCTTGGATGACTGGCAGCCGCAAAAAACACAAATCTGAGAGGAACTATCCCAAAGATCATTGTGATTTAAATTTCATCAAAATCCTTCAAGCAGTTTCAGAGAAGATGTCATTTTTAACGTTTTCCTATATAACTCTATGTAAACTTTGGGTCGCCGTGGCTGCCATTTTGATTATTCGACGATAGCAAAAAACACAAACTTGATAGAGGCCAACCCAAGGAACATGTTTATGGTATTTCACAATAATGGAATAAGTGGTTTCGGAGATGTCGTTTGAAAATTCCTTAAATTTGACCTAGTTTTAGCCATGGCGGCCATCTTGGATGACTGGCGGCCATGAAAAACATAAATCTGAGAGGGGGCCTCCTAAGTAACATTGTGATGAAGTGTCATCAAAATCCTTCTAGCGGTTTCAGAGGAGATGTCATTTTTATAAAATTGCTAACAGCCGGACGACGGACGATGGACGAAAACGGATCCCATAAGCTTGCCTGGCCATTGGCCAGTAGAGCTAAAAAAAGCCCTAAAAAAACAAATAAAAAAAACACCCTTCCCCCTCCCCCAAAAACTGTAAGTTTGGTTAAGATTGCTCAAGAAATGTGGCCTGTATCATGTTAACATGTAAAACTGCATTTTTTTTAATTCAGGAGCCATAACTCTGGTGTTACTGGTCCGATCTTGCCCATTATCGAACTCGTCCGAGATATTATGGTCATATACAATATGTGCAAGTTTGGTTAAGAAACAACATTCAAATCAATTCAAGAAATGTGGCCTCTTATCATGTAAACAAGATGAAAAACTGCATTTTTTGCTAATTCAGGGGCCGTAACTCTGGTGTTACTGATCTGGCCCATTATCGAACTCGTCCGAGATCTTATGGTCATATACAATCTGTGCAATTCTGGTTAAGATTGCTCAAGTAATGTGGCCTCTATCGTGTAACCCAGCTAAAAGTTGACGACAGATGACGGACGAAGAGTGGTCACAATAGCTCTGAGCTAAAAAAATGAAGGGTACAAATCCCAAATAGTAAAATCCTTACCTAGAGCTCTGGTTCATGGATTCAAATCCCAGTGGGGCGGATTCTGTTGATGTGTTTTTTGAAACTCTTAAGCCAGTAGTGATGCAGGCCCTCATGGGCCTCTTCTTGTTGTTTTTAATGGCAAAGTTGGATGTAGTCAAATCACACTACTCTTCTTGTTTTGAATTGACCTTACTCCTGCTGAGCCAGATATCTGTCTTCCCAACATATATTCACAACATATCTGTCTTTCCAAATTGGTTTCAGTACAATATGTTAGAAATTTCTATCTGAAGTTTTATGAAGATGTATATAGTACACAGTCCCTTTGGATATGTCGATGAGGATGGGAAAAGAACAAGCAAAAACACATATACATGTTAAGTTTTATTACATTTATTACATCTATACACATATAACCATGAAAGTATAAATATACAAATTACACAAATGCAACAAAATGTAGTCAGGGGTGTAACTGATTGAGTTATTTTTTAAATAACTTGATCAGGGTATTAGAGTTTTGTTTTTTGCTTTTATTTTTTATTTCTATTATTATTATTATTTTTCAGATATACATTTATTTTCATGTTTTCTATTAAAACCAGAATATTCCTGTAACATGTGATATTTTCCCTGGTTCTTTTATCTTTCCTGTTGACTAATTCACCATTACTTTTGTATGCAATGTTTAAAAAAAATTATGCAAAGCTCTTAAAAGTAAGTAAAACATAGTCAGCATAAGCAAATAATTTTTATTCAGTGAAATGTATACATGGAAATTTGAGCTAGACCCAAATAAGTCTGTAGGAATAAATTTGTGAATTTGAAAATATATTTTTTTATTTATTGTTTGTAAACATTACTGTGACCGAAATATTTACATTTCTGTTGCTCTCGTGATATTCGTTAGTGCATCAGGTTTTGATTACAGTATGTCTTGCATCACATATCTGTCCCATGATCAGGTTTTGATTACACATGATCAGGTTTTGATTACAGTATGTCTTGCACCACATATCTGTCCCGTGATTAGGTTTTGACTACATACAGTATGTCTTGCACCACATATCTGTCCCGTGATCAGGTTTTGATTACAGTATGTCTTGCACCACATATCTGTCCCGTGATCAGGTTTTGATTACAGTATGTCTTGCACCACATATCTGTCCCGTGATTAGGTTTTGACTACAGTATGTCATGCACCACATATCTGTCCCGTGATTAGGTTTTGATTACAGTATGTCTTGCACCACATATCAGTCCCGTTATCAGGTTTTGATTACAGTATGTCTTGCATCACATATCTGTCCCGTGATTAGGTTTTGACTACAGTATGTCATGCACTACATATCTGTCCCGTGATCAGGTTTTGATTACAGTATGTCTTGCACCACATATCTGTCCCGTGATTAGGTTTTGACTACAGTATGTCATGCACCACATATCTGTCCCGTGATCAGGTTTTGATTACAGTATGTCTTGCACCACATAACTGTCCCGTGATCAGTTTTGATTACAGTATGTCTTGCACCACATATCTGTCCCGTGATAAGGTTTTGATTACAGTATGTCTTGCACCGCATATCTGTCCCGTGATCAGGTTTGATTACAGTATGTCTTGCACCACATATCTGTCCCGTGATCAGGTTTTGATTACAGTATGTCTTGCACCACATATCTGTCCCATGATCAGGTTTTGACTACAGTATGTCTTGCACCACATATCTGTCCCGTGATAAGGTTTTGATTACAGTATGTCTTGCACCGCATAACTGTCCCGTGATCAGGTTTGATTACAGTATGTCTTGTACCACATATCTGTCCCGTGATTAGGTTTTGACTACATACAGTATGTCTTGCACCACATATCTGTCCCGTGATCAGGTTTTGATTACAGTATGTCTTGCACCACATATCTGTCCCATGATCAGGTTTTGATTACAGTAAGTCTTGCACCACATATCTGTCCCGTGATCAGGTTTTGATTACGGTATGTCTTGCACCACATAACTGTCCCGTTATCAGGTTTTGATTACAGTATGTCTTGCACCACATATCTGTCCCGTGATCAGGTTTTGACTACAGTATGTCTTGCATCACATATCTGTCCCGTGATCAGGTTTTGATTACAGTATGTCTTGCACCACATATCTGTCCCGTGATTAGGTTTTGACTACAGTATGTCTTGCACCACATATCTGTCCCGTGATCAGGTTTGATTACAGTATGTCTTGCACCACATATCTGTCCCGTGATCAGGTTTTGATTACAGTATGTCTTGCACCACATATCTGTCCCGTGATCAGGTTTTGACTACAGTATGTCATGCACCACATATCTGTCCCGTTATCAGGTTTTGATTACAGTATGTCTTGCACCACATATCTGTCCCGTGATCAGGTCTGATTACAGTATGTCTTGCAGCACATAACTGTCCCGTGATCAGGTTTTGATTACAGTATGTCTTGCACCACATATCTGTCCCGTTATCAGGTTTTGATTACAGTATGTCTTGCACCACATATCTGTCCCGTTATCAGGTTTTGATTACAGTATGTCTTGCACCACATATCTGTCCCGTGATTAGGTTTTGACTACAGTATGTCATGCACCACATATCTGTCCCGTGATCAGGTTTTGATTACAGTATGTCTTGCACCACATATCTGTCCCGTTATCAGGTTTTGATTACAGTATGTCTTGCACCACATATCTGTCCCGTTATCAGGTTTTGATTACAGTATGTCTTGCACCACATATCTGTCCCGTGATTAGGTTTTGACTACAGTATGTCATGCACCACATATCTGTCCCGTGATCAGGTTTTGATTACAGTATGTCTTGCACCACATATCTGTCCCATGATCAGGTTTTGATTACAGTATGTCTTGCACCACATATCTGTCCCGTGATCAGGTTTTGACTACAGTATGTCTTGCATCTGTTTACATCTGTGTAGCTCAATCAGAAATGCATTCGAGTTACCCTCAAGTGTAATTTTAGTGTGGTACCTTTTTTGTTTGTACCGCTATTGAAATCCGTCAAAACATCTTGTTTCTATTTAGTAAATACTCAATAATGGTAGTTGTGTAATGTAATTATTTTGTGTTCTAACAAAATGGAAGTTAATAGACTTTAGGGCAATCATTCCTAATGGTGCCATCATTGTTCAATTAGATTACCGTAGCCACCAGCTTTATTAAGATAAAATAATTTTTCATGAAAGTATCGAGCTGGACTTGTAAGGGAGAAAGTGTCGATTCTTACGGATGGCGGGAGGTGTACAGTACTGGTTCTAATCAGGAAAAGTGGGTGGTCTGCCTCCACCACAAACAATCAACCCTCATATATAACCTTGCATGTGTTGAAAATGAAGTAAAACACCATACAACAAACAACTCATGAAAGTATCCTAAATAAGTTATTTTTCTAAGTGAAGCAGAAACTTTTACTCTGTATCAAGGGAAATGAAAAAATCTTGAAAATAACTTGCTCCAGTTATTAATCAAGTTACACCACTGACTGCTATATAATAACTTGCTCCAGTTATTAATCAAGTTACACCACTGACTGCTATATAATAACTTGCTCCAGTTATTAATCAAGTTACACCACTGACTGCTATATAATAAAGGTGCATGAAATATTGAAGTTATTAAAGGGACACATGGCAATCTTAATTTTTTAAAAATTCACAGCGTCGTTAGTTTTTCTATATAACTTGCATCTGTGCAGTCATTAAGTATAAGAATTGTAAAGAGCAAATTGTTTTTGCACATTAGTAACTGTTGATTATATTACACCATAATATATATAATTAAATCTATGGTAGAATAAGATGAAAACATGAAAACTCAAAATATTATTGAATTATTATATGCAGTCAGGTTTAAAGTCAAAATGATACTGGATAAAATAATGAGATGCTAATTCAATGCTTGATAAACACTTAAAGATTGCCGTGTGTCCATTTAAATTTATATAAGAACAAGGGATTGGAAATAATGAGAAACTGTGAAGTCAAATATAAATTACAAGAAAACTGACACAATGCAATAAGAAAAACAATAGTTCTCACTAATATTGTGCACACCTTGTGGTTTTTCACTAGGTTTTTTCACTTGGTAATGTGGTGGACTATAAACTTAAAATCACATACGCTCGCACATACACACACCCACCCACCCAACCACACATGAAATAAAAAAAAGACAATAATAATGAAGGAAATTATTGTTAAAAAATACAACACTTTTTTTCCTGATATTTTTTTCTTTAAAAATGTAATAGTGTTAAACTCGGTTATACATTAAACAATACTGTCAGTGACATGAAATGCAACAACAGTTGTCAGCAGACAACAGAGCTGAGCTTGTCTGCTCTGGTGCAAAGTTGAAAACAGGGGTAAAGAGAAGACTGGGTAGAGAATGATGAGTGGGTGGGGAGGATAAGGGTAGTAAAGGGTTACTGCAGCTTCAGGCTGGAAAACCAAAACAAAACAAGAGGTCAATGACCTTGAAGCTCTACTGATAGGTTTTGATAGCTAGATCAGCATTTCTGTAAAGTTTCATAAAAATCAGTAATGTAGTTTCAGGGATCAACATCATGTCATGCTGATCATTTTAGAAAAAGTCCCATATCAATATCACTAATCTTACAGTTTTCAAGTTTTACTATACAAACTCTATGTAAACAAAAATGGCCACTGGCGGCCATGTTTAATATCGCATCAAAATAATATTTGGAAAAAAGATTAACATCATGTCATGTCGATTTTTAGCCGTGGCAGCCATCTTGAATTTCCGGCCAACCTGAAATTTTGCTAGGATCAATTAGACATCAAGAGCAACATTCATGTGAAGTTTCATGAAAATCTGTCAAGTAGTTTCAGAGGAGTAGTCGTCACAAGTTTTTCCTATATAACACTTAATGTGGAATCAAAACGATTTTTTACAAGGACCAACATCATGACATGCTGATCATCTTAGAAAAAGTTCCATATCAATATCACTTAGAGTTTTCAAGAAGTAGTCGCTACAAACTTGTTTTTTAAAAATCTATTTTTAGATTTGGCGGCCATCTTGGATTTCACATCATCATGAATGTTTGCTAGGATCAACTAGACTTCATGGGCAACATTTCTGTAAAGTTTCATGAAATCCATTCAGTAGTTTCAGAGGAGTAGTCGCTACAAAAAAAGGTTTACGGACAGACAGACAGACAGACGGATGCCGCACCAGGGCATAAGCTCTGCTGATCTCTGACCCCCCACCCCCCTCGACAAGGTACAAACCAAATATGAAAGCCACACCTCAAAGGGTTGAAGAGTTAATCTTGGCCCAAGGTCAAACTGACAGGTGGGAGGGTGTTGATTGGAAAAGATCTCCCCCTAAATAAACTGCATACCAAACATGAAAGCCATACCGCAAAGGATTTAAGAGTTAACCAAAAGGTTAAAGTATGACCTTGACCTTGGCCCTGTTGGAGGGTGTTAACTGGAGAGACCTCCCCATAGATAAGCTAGTTTCGTCACGGCGAGCTAAAAAGTATCAACAACAAAATTCCCTTAATCAATTATACTTTTAAATGAGTAAGTAGAAGGAACAGTGTATCAACAATACAATACAATAGAAAGTTTGTAGACTGAATCTAATTGTCTTATGTGTTTAGGAATTGAGCTTAACACAACTGTGGGCCAAATAAATCCATAAAGTAGGTGAAGGCCAGGCATGCTGACACATGTATCAATGTGTGTATATGCTGCATGTCTCATAGCGTTAGAATTATTTTTGGTATTGATTAATGTGGGTTCCGTGTAGGAAGTTTGAAGAGACTAGAGTGAGTCTAAAAATGTCCTACATTTAATGTTGGTTTAGTCATAGTATTGATATTCTATAAGTCACTGAAGCATAAAAAATAGGTCAATGTGGCATATGTATGGTAGTCCAGTGACTATTACCTAATCATTTTAACACTAAAACTTAACAAAACAAGAGGTCAATGACCTTGAAGCTCTACTGATTGATTTTGATTTCAGGAAGTAGTGACTACAAACTTGATTTTTGAAAATCTATTTTTAGCCGTGGCGGCCATCTTGAATGTCCGGCCGACCTGAAATTTTGCTAGGATCAATTAGACATCAAGAGCAACATTTCTGTGAAGTTTCATGAAAATCCGTTAAGTACTTTCAGAGGAGTAGTCGCTACAAGTTTTCATTATATAACTCTATGTAAACAAAGATGGCCACTGGCAGCCATGTTTAACGTCGAATCAAAATAATGTTCAACTCGGATAACCATCATGTCATGCTGATCATTTTAGAAAAAGTCCCATATCAATATCTCTTAAAGTTTTCAAGAAGTCGTCGCTACAATCTTATTATTTTTAAATCTATTTTTAGCCGTGGCGGCCATCTTGATTTTCCGGCCGACCTGAAATTTTGCTAGGATCAATAAGACATCAAGAGCAACATTCCTGTGAAGTTTTATGAAAATCTGTCAAGTAGTTTCAGAGGAGTAGTCACTACAAGTTTTCATTATATAACTCTATGTAAACAAAGATGGCCACTGGCAGCCATGTTTAACGTCGAATCGAAACGATTTTCGACAAGGACCAACATCATGTCATGCTGATCATTTTAGAAAAAGTCCCATATCAATATCTCTTATAGTTTTCAAGAAGTAGTCGCTACAAACTTATTTTTTAACAAGAGGTCAATGACCTTGAAGCTCTACTGATTGATTTTGATTTCAGGAAGTAGTCGCTACAGACTTGTTTTTTGAAAATCTATTTTTAACCGTGGCGGCCATCTTGAATTTCAGGCCGACCTGAAATTTTGCTAAGATCAATAAGACATTAAGAGCAACATTCCTGTAAAGTTTCATGAAAATCCGTCAGGTAGTTTCAAAGAAGTAGTCGCTACAAGTTTTCATTATATAACTCTATGTAAACAAAGCAGCCATGTTTAAGGTCAAATCAAAACGATTTTCGACAAGGACCAACATCATGTCATACTGATCATTTTAGAAAAAGTCCCATATCAATATCTCTTATTGTTTTTGGGAAGTAGTCGCTACAAATTTATTTATTTTAAATCTATTTTTAGCTGTGGCGGCCATCTTGAATTTCCGGCCGACCTGAAATTTTTCTAGGATCAACTAGACATCAAGAGCAACATTCCTGTGAAGTTTCATGAACATCCGTCAAGTAGTTTCAGAGGAGTAGTCGCTACAAGTTTTTACTATATAACTCTATGTAACCAAAGATGGCCACTGGCAGCCATGTTTAACGTCGAATCAAAATAATTTTCCACAAGGATCTACATCATGTCATGCTGATCATTTAAGAAAAAGTCCCATATCAATATCACTTATAGTTTTCAAGAAGTAGTCGCTACAAACTTATTTTTTAAAAATCTATTTTTAGCTGTGACGGCCATCTTGAATTTCCGGCCGACCTGAAATTTTGATAGGATCAATTAGACATCAAGAGCAACATTCCTGTAAAGTTTCATGACAATCCGCCAAGTAGTTTCAGAGGAGTAGTCGCTACAAGTTTTTACTATATAACTCTATGTAAACAAAGATGGCCGCTGGCAGCCATGTTTAACGTTGAATCAAAACGATTTTTGTCTAGGATCAACATCATGTAATGTTGATCATTTTAGAAAAAGTCCCATATCAATATCACTTATAGTTTTCAAGAAGTAGTCGCTACAAACTTATTTTTTAAAAATCTATTTTTAGCTGTGACGGCCATCTTGAATTTCCGGCCGACCTGAAATTTTTCTAGGATCAATTAGACATCAAGAGCAACATTCCTGTAAAGTTTCATGACAATCCGCCAAGTAGTTTCAGAGAAGTAGTCGCTACAAGTTTTTACTATATAACTCTATGTAAACAAAGATGGCCGCTGGCAGCCATGTTTAACGTTGAATCAAAACGATTTTTGACTAGGATCAACATCATGTCATGCTGATCATTTTAGAAAAAGTCCCATATCAATATCACTTATAGTTTTCAAGAAGAAGTCGCTACAAACTTGTATTTTAAAACTCTATTTTTAGCTTTGGCGGCCATCTTGGATTTCACATCAACATGAATTTTTGCTAGGATCAACTAGACTTTATGGGCAACATTTCTGTAAAGTTTCATGAATATCCATCCAGTAGTTTCAGCTGTGAAGTCGCTACAAATAAAAGTTTACGGACAGACAGACGGACAGACGGACAGACGGACAGACGGACGGACGGACGACGGACACCGCACCACGGCATAAGCTCCGCTGATCTCTGATCAGTTGAGCTAAAAATCTATTTTTAGCCGTGGCGGCCATCTTGAATTTCCGGCCGACCTGAAATTTTGCTAGGATCAATTAGACATCAAGAGCAACATTCGTGTGAAGTTTCATGAAAATCAGTCAGGTAGTTTCAGAGGAGTAGTCGCTACAAGTTTTCATTATATAACTCTATGTAAACAAAGATGGCCGCGGCAGCCATGTTTAACGTCGAATCAAAACGATTTTCAACAAGGACCAACATCATGTCTTTAGAAAAAGTCCCATATCAATATCACTTATAGTTTTCAAGAAGTAGTCGCTACAAACTTGTATTTTGAAAATCTATTTTTAGCCATGGCGGCCATCTTGAATTTCCGGCCGACCTGAAATTTTGCTAGGATCAATTAGACATCAAGAGCAACATTTCTGTGAAGTTTCATGAAAATCCGTTAAGTAGTTTCAGAGGAGTAGTCGCTACAAGTTTTCATTATATAACTCTATGTAAACAAAGATGGCCACTGGCAGCCATGTTTAATGTCGAATCAAAATAATGTTCGACTCGGATAACCATCATGTCATGCTGATCATTTTAGAAAAAGTCCCATATCAATATCACTTATAGTTTTCAAGAAGTAGTCGCTACAAACTTATTTTTTAAAAATCTATTTTTAACTGGCAGCCATCTTGAATTTCTGGCCGATCTGAAATTTTGCTAGGATCAATTAGACATTAAGAGCAACATTCCTGTAAAGTTTCATGAAAATCCGCCAAGTAGTTTCAGAGGAGTAGTCGCTACAAGTTTTTACTATATAACTCTATGTAAACAAAGATGGCCGCTGGCAGCCACGTTTAACGTCGAATCAAAACGATTTTTGATAAGGACCAACATCATGTCATGCTGATCATTTTAGAAAAAGTCCCATATCAATATCACTTATAGTTTTCAAGAAGTAGTCGCTACAAACTTGTATTTTGAAAATTTATTTTTAGCCGTGGCGGCCATCTTGAATTTCCGGCCGACCTGAAATTTTGCTAGGATCATTAAGACATCAAGAGCAACATTCCTGTGAAGTTTCATGAAAATCCGTCAAGTAGTTTCAGAGGAGTAGTCGCTACAAGTTTTCATTATATAACTCTTTGTAAACAAAGATGGCCGCTGGCAGCCATGTTTAACGTCAAATCAAAACGATTTTCGACAAGGACCAACATCATGTCATGCTGATAATTTTAGAAAAAGTCCCATATCAATATCACTTATAGTTTTCAAGAAGTAGTCGCTACAAACTTGAATTTAAAAAATCTATTTTTAGCTTTGGCGGCCATCTTGGATTTCACATCAACATGAATTTTTGCTAGGATCAACTAGACTTCATGGGCAACATTTCTGTAAAGTTTTATGAATATCCATCCAGTAGTTTCAGAGGAGTAGTCGCTACAAATAAAAGTTAACGGACGGACAGACGGACGGACAGACGGACGGACGGACGATGGACGCCGCACCACGGCATAAGCTCTGCTGATCTCTGATCAGTAGAGCTAAAAACAAGATAAACCAAATCACTACACAGATATCATTTAGGAATCTGACCTCAACAATGACACTGGAGCAATTCCACAGTCTCTTAAGGCAAGACAAAAATTATTTGAAAGAGTATTAATTAACAAGTAAAGCACCAACAGTGGTGCGAACGCCAGATTGCAAATTCAGCATTTTTACTGAAAAATCTAAGTAAACAAGAATATCGGCAGAACCGAAGGATGCTCCCCGAATTGGGTGATTTGTATTACAAAGGGCAATAGAATTTAAATGAAGCTAGAGCTATGGTTCTTATGCTCTCTCACATTGCCCTTTATCATTGTGTGAATTTTCATTACAGTCCCTTTAGTATTTTTCGAGTCATATTCCGGAAAAGAATTATAAGTATAAAATTACCAAGAGATTAACTCTAATTTGAATGAAGATAAGTAATGGTTTTTGTGTGCTGCACCTCCTCTCATATTTCTCTATTAGTGTGTGAAGTTTCATTGCAGTTCCTTTAGTAGAGTTTGAGTTATGCTCCAGACAAGAATTTAAGTATAAATTTACCAAGGGCAATAACTCTTATTTAAATTAAGATAGAGTTATGGTTCCTATATTCTGCACTTACTCTCATTGCCCTCTATCATAGTGTGAAGTTTCATTGCAGTCTCATTCAAAGTTTTAAAGTTATACTCCAGACAAGAATTATAAGTATAACATAACAAAGGGCAATAACTCTAGTTTGAATGAAGACAGAGTTACGGTTCTTGTGCTCTGCTTTTCCGCTTATTGCCCTTTATCATTGTGTGAAGTTTCAATGCAGTCCCGTAAGTACTTTCGAAGACAAGAATTTTCTATTTGACTACTATGTATATATGCATTAAAAATACAAAGTGCCATAACTTAGTGGAAAATTATCAAACCGGATTGTCACGAATATTTGCGCATTTCCACTTGATATTGATAATTCATAGCAAGTTTCGCGAAATTCTAACAAAGAGTTACAGAGAAATTGGCCGGACAAGAATTTTCTATTAGACTACTATGTATATATGCATTAAAAATACAAAGGGCCATAACTCAGTGGGGAAAATTATCAAACCGGAACGTCACGACAATATGCGCATCTCCACTTGATATTGATATTTCCTGGCAAGTTTCGCGAAATTCTAACAAGGGTTATAGAGAAATAGCCTGGACAAGAATTTTCTATTTAACTACTATGTATATATGCATTAAAAATAAAAAGAGCCATGACTTCGGAGCAAGTTTCGTGAAATTCTAACATACATTACATATTTATTCTAACATAAATTTTAATATACATTATAATACAGGTTCTGGTGTCTCTATAATAGAGAAATTGCCCGGACAAGAATTTTCCATTTAACTACTATGTATATATGCATTAAAAATACAAAGGGCCGTAACTTAGTGGAAAATTGTCGAACCAGAATGTCACGAAAATATGTGCATCTCCACTTGATATTGATACTTCCTAGCAAGTTTCACGAAATTTTAATACGGGGTTATAGAGTAATAGCCCGGAAAAGAATTTTCTATTTAACTTTTGGGTATATATGCATTAAAAATACAAAGGGCCATAACTAAGTGGAAAATTATCGAACCGGAACGTCACGAAAATATGCGCATCTCCACTTGATATTGATACTTCCTAGCAAGTTTCGCGAAATCCTAACAAGAGGTTATAGAGAAATATCCCGGACAAGAATTTGCACGGACAGACACACGGATGGACAAGGCGGCGACTATGTTCTTCCGAATTTTTCGGGAAGCATAAAAACGGGGGATAATTCAGGTAAAATACATGACAGAGTTGTACATTGTGTTAGACAGACGGACGGATGGAAATCGTCAAACTATAAGCCTGAATTTGACATGCAATTTGGCTTAAAAGGAAAATAAGAACTGGTGTAAAGCAAAAACTAATAACAATTACATACTAGAACGAATTTGACGGCGCGCCATCGATATACGCACGCTTTCTTCACACAGGTCAATTCCCTTTAACCCTGTATCCTGTAATTGTTTTGATCGTTCTTTGTGGGTTCGAATCCCACTGGGAGCTCGACTTGTGAGGAAGTGTCATTCTTATGGATGGCGGGAGGTGTACAGTACTGGTTCTACCCAGGAAAAGTGGGTGGTCTGCCGCCACACAAAAAATCGACCGCAATATATAACCTTACATGTGTTGAAAATGACGTAAAACACCATACAAACAAAACAAAGATACTCAGATCAGAAAATTATACTGATATTCCCAAAATCATTACATTTTATTGAGAAAGAAAAATAGATATTTTACCCAATTTACCTCTCTTCCCCCCCACACACACACAATTATATATAGCCTGGGCCCCCGGGCAGACGTCCTAGTTTGCGAAGTTTGATATACCAAGTTATGTGCCAAAAATATGGAAAAATGACAAGTGTAATTGAATTTTTAGTGTATTTGACCTTTTAACCAACGGTCACTGGGCTCGGAGCCAAAAATAATGTTGCTCTTGCGCGCAGTCATCATATGGTGAAGTCATACCCTAAGTGTGGTTGAATTCCGTTCAGCGGTTTAGGTGGAGATGTGGTAACGGACGGACGGACAAACGGAGGCGATTTTAATATCCTTTTTTTTTCAAAAACGTGGGTATAATTCTGTACATGAGTAACACAGTAGTCTAGTTATGTTTCCTGTACAAATACACATGGTTTACCACAATGACTGTCTACATATAATTGCATTAAACCACAAATTAGGTGCCTAACCTGTGATGTATCTTTCAGGTAAACCACAACTAGGGCCTACTGCTAATATTTCAGGTAAACCACAAATAGGGCCTACTACCAATAGGGTCTACTGCCAATAGGGCCTACTACCACTGCCAGTATTTCAGGTAAACCACAACTGGGGCCTACTGCTATTAGGGCCTACTGCAAGTCATTAAGCTAGAAAAATGCTGCATCTCCAGATGATCGATATTACAGATGAACCATGTACAGGGTACAAGAAGTACTAAAATATTCTGATATTTTAAGTATTCTTGTATCCTGTAGGTAAGAAGTCTTATGAGGATTGGGGTTTTCAAAGGCCAATCTTACCCATTCAGCCTATTTTTCTACAGTGAATATAGGTATATATATATATATTGTACAGAAAATCATACATTGAACAGAACACCTTTCACAAACTGGTTCAGGTGGCTACTTAATACAGGTGACCACTTGTTCAGGTGGATACTTAATACAGGTGATCACTTGTTCAGGTGGTTTTAATACAGGTGATCACTTGTTCGGGTGGCTACTTAATACAGGTGACCACCTGTTCTGGTGTCTCTATAATACAGGTGACCGCTTGTTCAGGTGGCTACTTAATACAGATGACCACTTGTTCAGGTGGATGACCACTTGTTCAGGTGACTACTTAATACAGGTGACCACTTGTTCAGGTGACTACTTAATACAGGTGACCACTTGTTCAGGTGACTACATAATACAAGTGACCACGTGTTCAGGTGACTACTTAATACAGGTGACCACTTGTTCAGGTGACTACATAATACAAGTGACCACTTGTTCAGGTGACTACTTGTTCAGGTGACTACATAATAAAGTTGACCACTTGTTTAGGTGACTACTTAATACAGGAGACCACTTGTTCAGGTGACTACATAATAAAAGTGACCACTTGTTCAGGTGACTACTTAATACAGGTGACCACTTGTTCAGGTGACTACATAATAAAAGTGACCACTTGTTCAGGTGACTACTTAATACAGGTGACCACTTGTTCAGGTGACTACATAATACAAGTGACCACTTGTTCAGGTGACTACTTAATACAGGTGACCACTTGTTCAGGTGACTACATAATAAAAGTAACCACTTGTTCAGGTGACTACTTAATACAGGTGACCACTTGTTCAGGTGACTACTTAATACAAGTGACCACTTAATACAAGTGACCCTTTTATACAGGTGTCCACTTAAAACAAGGGACCAATTAAAGTGGTAATGTCGATAAATAATAAATTGATCTCTGCTTTTACTGAGCTTTCACAAGCTTTAGAGAATGAGACCTTTCACAGGTTAAAATTGCAACAATTGATATATTCCAATAAAACCCGATCTGAGCATTGATTCAGTTGAGAGACATTTTCTGCTAGATTATCTTTAAAAACAAAACATTTTATTACCTCAAATTAATGTTGCATTAGGACAAATTCCATTGCAAAACTGTGATGTCAGAAAGCACAAAATATTCTCAACAATCATTGATTTTCTTATTTTCAATAGGTTGCAATTATCCAAGGTAAGGAATGCTGAAAAATACATCATAATTCACAAGAAAGACCTCTCATTCTATGTGACCACTTAATACATATTATCACTTATTACATGCAACCACTTAATATAGGGGACTGCTTATTCTGGTACCATTTACATACAGGTGACCTCTAAAGCAGGTTTATTAGTGTATGTAGTATATAATAAGAAATCTAGTCTATAGATAATAGTCTAACTGTCTGATTTCAATTGTCCATTTGTACCTACTGCAGAAGCATATGTGGTTTTTGTGTCGGATGTTAGGTTTGTGTTTTCCGTTGCCCCAGGAGGTGGCATGGCGAAGACTGGTGGTCCACCAACTCCAGGTTGGTTTGTCACTGTCTTATTGGGACTGTCTTCTTCTTCAGGGGAGCTGCTGGATTCCTCCTGTGATGAATAAGGTTAAACTGGTAATATATCCACTATACTTTCAATGATGTGCAGGCACAGAGAGGGGCACCCAGCATACCCACTCCTTTATTCAATTAGACAATATGTATCAGCTTGAGTAACCAATAGCACCCTTCAAATTGGAGAAAAGACAAATAACTTATGTTGATACCTACATTACTTAGCATGCCAAACCAGCAATATCTGCTTTGATGCCACTATTCCCAAGTATCTTTGGTGGAGGTACGCAGTCATAATTACACAGGTAATACCCCAAATCTTTCTCAGTTATTTTGAATCAGAATTATACAGGTACATGAAATCCTTTTGGCACCTACAGGTATGCACTTTGTAAACAAGAGGTTCAAATGGCACTGAATCGCTCACCAGATGGCCTTGTCCATTGTAAACACTTGGAACAGTAACAGAAGTGGAAGAGAAAATAAGTATAGTAAGTTATGACAGGACTATCTATTTTTTCCCTTTCCAAGTCCGTGTAAAACTGTGACCTTAAGGGCAGGGCTACCTTTAACCCAGGGTCACCATTCAAACAATTTCTTAGACGACCATAAGCACGTTCTATATGCAAAATATTAGACATATTGCTCTTGTAATTTTAGAAAAGATTTTAAAACATGTTCCTTTATAACTCTATGTAAAACTGACCATTAGGGCTGGACCAAATAAACCTAAATGTCACCATTTGCACAAACTTGGTAGAAGAACATTATGCTTATGCTACATGCAATAATCACATGAGACCTTTATGCCTTGTGGTTTCACAGAAAGAAGATGTTTTCATTATTTTTCCATATATGGAAAACATGAATGTGGTAATCCCTCCAGTGGCTGGGCCAAAATTTACACCATATGAAACAAACTTGAAAGAGGACCATAAACTTCATGCAAAATATAAGACCTCTAGCTATTGTATCTGCAGAGAAGATTTTTCAAATATTTTCCAGTATAACTTTATGTAAAACTAAAGCCCGGGGAGAGGCCAGATTTGACCCCAGGGTCATCATATGAACAAACTTGTTAGAGGACCATAAGGTTATCTTGCATGTATATATGAAAGCTCTATGCCTTGTGGTTTTGGAGAAGAATATTTTTTTAAGTTTTCCCAATATAAATCTATATTTTAAAAAGAGGCCCAAGAGTGCCTGTGGACGCTCCACTGTTATAAGGTAGTTGTTTTATTATTTTATTTTCAGAAAATATATTTTGTATCTAGCTATATCCGACCCCTGGTCAGTAATTACACCATATGTACAACTTTAGTAGCACCATAATATATTGCTCACCATAATATATTGCTGCATGCAAAACATCAGAGCTTTAGCTAGAAATTGGGGGAAATTCTGCAAGTGGCTCAAAATAGGCAAGTCCCAAAAGTGAATTCCATAATGCATTCAGTAAGCTATTTTGAAAATTTGAGGTCATTGGGTCTAAATGGTTGTGCACCTTTTTCACTGCTCGATTTTTGCAGAGCAGTCTATGTAAAACGTGATCCCTGGGGCAGGGCCAAATTTTACCCCAGGGTCGCCATTTGAACAAACTTGTTAGAGGACCACAGTTCAAGGTACATGCGAAATATTAGAACTCTAGCTCATTTGGTTTCAGAGAAGGTGTTTTTTTTAAAGATTTTCCTATATATAACTCTTACTTAATCTATGACCTCCCAGGGCAGGGCCAGGTTTTACCCCAGGTCACCATTTGAACAAACTCAGTAAAGGAACACAAGCTTATGCTACTTGCAAAATATGAGAGCTCTATACCTTGTGATTTCAGAAGTTTTTTTAAAAGGTTTTCCCTGTATAAGTCTATGTAAAACATATGACCCCTGGAGCAGGGCCAAATGTGACCCAGGGCCAAAAGTGACTCCAGGGTCACCATTTGAACAAGAAGTAGTCTGAGAGACAGCCATATCCCCCGCCGCAGTGTTTTTCCTATGTAGCTGTGGAACACATGATTGGGTGCTTTGTTTAAAGGAAGTTTTATCAAAAAGCAAAAAATATAAGTATAACACTACAAAAGGCAGTAACTCTAATTTCAATCTGATAGAGTTATTGTTACTGCACTATGCACTTCCTCTCATTGCCCTCTTATCTTTGTGTGAAGTTTCATTTCAGTCCCATTAGTAATCAGGCAACCGTCCTATGTAGTGGGAAATCTGGCAAACAACAAATACTAGAAACCAAAGATCACCCGATTACAGTGCGCTAAAAGTAGTACCATTTGCAAGGCTGTAAATGGGCAAAAGGTCTGTATATTGACAAAATATTGATAAATGTAAGCGTTGGTAAACATCAAGTGATTTTATCTTAAGTTTAAGTAATACGCTGTTTTTGAAGGGATTTGATCCTGTACAAATTAATGCGCATATGTCTTATAACGTAAACAAGCATCTACATGAGGTTGTGAGGTCTAATAGAGCTTATCGGTATGTTATCAGTGTATGAAGAATGTATATAACGACAAACGATAATGTTTATTAATTTATTTATATCATATATTAGAACAATTAGCATGCATACATGAAATATATATATATCAGATGTAAGTGGATAATTACAGTATCTGTGTAACAGTTATCACAGCTGTAATGTAATTAGAGATCAATACATGGGTGATGCGTTATTGCCCGTCATATCGGCCCCGAGACCCCAAAATCGGCCCGAAGGCTTTAGCCTGAGGGCCGATATTGGTCGAGGGCCGATATGACGGGCAAAAATGCATCACCCATGTTTTAATCTTTTTATCATATATATACACATTTTCTCATATAGATCTATATATGCATTTTCCCTTTATTAAACCGTTACAATGTTATTTTTATCATATATATAATGTGAATTAAATTAATTTCAGTTGAACCGATGAGCCGATCACACACTTCCAAATAGATATATGCCTAGATTCTTACGTTTTCTAAAAAAAAAAAGTTTCTAGTGGCGTAGCTGCTTTTAGGCACTGCAAACCCCGACCGAAAACCTTTTTCCTGATAGGCTATGCTCTTTTTATCCCCAAAAGTGTCTCCCAAAACTCGTCAGAGTGCACCATTTTACCAGTGGAAAAAGGTTTAAATATCGGTTATTCTTAATGATTAAGCTTTTTAAAATAATATGACATACTGTACACATAATCAAGCGTTACGATTGTAATATTAAGATAAAGTGTTTATCTTTACTGAGTATCTATTTAAATCCGCTGTTTATTTACATTCGTTGTGACGTTATGGTTTAAAAAAGTGACATCATGTAACGTTCGTTACGTCATCGTAAACAGGAAAGAAACAAGAGGTCAATGACCTTGAAGCTCTACTGATAGGTTTTTGATAGATAGATCAGCATTCCTGTGAAGTTTCATGAAAATCCGTCAAGTAGTTTCAGAGGAGTAGTCGCTACAAGTTTTCATTATATAACTCTATGTAAACAAAGATGGCCGCTGGCGGCCATGTTTAACATCAAATCAAAATAATTTTTGACAAGGATCAACATCATGTCATGCTGATCATTTTAGATAATATCCCATATCAATATCACTTATAGTTTTCAAGAAGTAGTCGCTACAAACTTGTTTTTTGAAAAATTATTATTAGCCGTGGCAGCCATCTTGAATTTTCGGCCGACCTAAAATGTTGCTAGGATCAATTAGACATCAAGAGCAACATTCCTGTGAAGTTTAACAAAGATGGCCGCTGACAGCCATGTTTAATATTGAATCAAAACGATTTTTGAAAAGGACCAACATCATGACATGCTGATCATTTTAGAAAAAGTCCAATATCAATATCACTTATAGTTTTCAAGAAGTAGTCGCCATAAACTTGTTTTTTGAAAATCTATTTTTAGCCGTGGCAGCCATCTTGAATTTCCAGCCGACCTGAAGTTTTGCTAGGATCAATTAGACATCAAGAGCAACATTCGTGTGAAGTTTCATGAAAATCCGTCAAGTAGTTTCAGAGGAGTAGTCGCTACAAGTTTTCATTATATAACTCTATGTAAACAAAGATGGCCACTGGCGGCCATGTTTAACGTTGCATCAAAATAATTTTCGACAAGGATCAACATCATTCCATACTGATCATTTTAGAAAAAGTCCCATATCAATATCGCTTATAGTTTTCAAGAAGTACTCGCTACAAACTTGTTTTTTTGAAAATCTATTTTTAGCTGTGGCGGCCATCTTGAATTTCCGACCAACCTGAAATGTTTCTAGGATCATTTAGATATCAAGAGCATCATTCCTGTGAAGTTTCATGAAAATCCGTCAAGTAGTTTCAGAGGAGTAGTCGCCACAAGTTTTTACTAAATAACTCTATGTAAACAAAGATAGCCGCTGGCAGCCATGTTTAACGTCGAATCAAAACGATTTTCGACAAGGACCAACATCATGTCATGCTGATCATTTTAGAAAAAGTCCCATATCAATATCACTTAGAGTTTTCAAGAAGTAGTCGCTACAAACTTGTTTTTTAAAAATCTATTTTTAGATTTGACGGCCATCTTTTATTTCACATCAACATGAATTTTTGCTAGGATCAACTAGACTTCATGGGCAACATTTCTGTAAAGTGTCATGAAAATCCATTTAGTAGTTTCAGAGGAGTAGTCGCTACAAAAAAAAGTTTACGGACTAACAGACAGACGGACGGACGACGGACCAACATTGGAGGTTTATGAGCTAAATTTTCATCTATGATTATGAGTTACGCAAACGCATAAACCCGTTGTACCAAAAAATACCAAGAAATTAGCTCATAAGTATCAGTCCATTCATACATAAGTTTTAAGTGTCAACCCCTAGGAGCTAAGTTTGTTTAGAATGATTTCTTACCCCATACACCATGTTCTGACATATTTCTACAGAAGGCTTAGGAGCTTAAGCTCATAAGTCGAATTAGCCCTGAAACGCTGCTGGGACAAACAAATTAGCTCATAAAGCTCGAGTTTTGGAGCGGACGGACACCGCACCACGGCATAAGCTCTGCTGATCTCTGATCAGTAGAGCTAAAAAATCAGTGGAAGGTCGGAAGCCGGTACCGTTCATTTTTTTCCGTAATATATATTTCTATAGAAAGCAATCACCAATACTCGTAACGATCATATGACCGGTTATTGGCCCGGTCAGGTGACCCTGCCAATATGGATATGCATTTTCGGCCCGGTCACATGACCTAAATTTGGCGTATCGGACCGCATTTTTGAGAGCTTTATTGTAGAGTAATTTTGTGCAATGGCCAAAAATGCGTATATATATGATAATCAACATTATTAAATAAATATCCGACATGGAGTCAATAACATGACCAACATGACCAAGAAATTAATGACATTAAATGACGTAACAATTCAAACAAATAATTTAAAGGTGTGACAAGCAAGCAGATTTAAAGTGGCATTCACAAATCTTAACACAGCAGAATACATGACTAATCAACAATAATTATACCAATAATAAGGATTATCCTTGGCAAACACTTGTTAATCTATGGACACCACATACTGATTACTTGTTAATCTATGAACACCACATACTGATTACTTGTTAATCTATGGACACCACATACTGATTACTTGTTAATCTATGGACACCACATACTGATTACTTGTTAATCTATGGACACCACATACTGATTACTTGTTAATCTATGGACACCACATACTGATTACTTGTTAATCTATGGACACCACATACTGATTACTTGTTAATCTATGGACACCACATACTGATTACTTGTTAATCTATGGACACCACATACTGATTACTTGTTAATCTATGGACACCACATATTGATTACTTGTTAATCTATGGACACCACATATTGATTACTTGTTAATCTATGGATACCACATATTTATTTTGATGTAATTAAACCTTTTTTAATATTTATATTCATTACATGCACATAATTTCATTACCATGATATTTAATTGAAACCTTTTATCACATTGCATCATGGTAACTATCAAAGGCCGTTCATAAATTCGCGAGTAAAAGAGGTTATAACTATGTACCACAGACATCTCTTAATCAAAATATACAATTATTTTCATCAAAGACTACATGAGTTGTTTTTTGTTTGTTTTGTTTTTATACTTATCCTAATTCAATGAAGTTTGTTTTGTTTTAGCCATATCGCCACCGAAAACGTCTTTTAGAGACATTCAAGGGGAAATAAATATGTCATGCATGACTGAATCTGATTGGTTTTTGAAAAGAATCGAGCTCTCATGACCACCTTTCTCTGACATTTTCATTTTACAAATATTCACTTTGACACTTATAAAATTTAAACATTTCTACATAACTTCTTATCCACCGCCAATTAGGCGGAGGGATATAGAATTGCCATTGTCCGTATGTCCTTCCGTCCGTATGTCCGGTCCCATAACTTAGGTAATGTCTCATCCAATTTCAATAATATTTTACACAAGTGTTCACCCCCTTAGTACGCAAACCAGTTTTTTCGGAATCTGATTTTGATCAATTCATTCTCAGTGGCACCGTCCATCAGCACTTTCAGAGCTTTGATTAAGCTATGCACCCAACAAGAATAATAAGTATAAAATAATAAAGGGCAATAACTCTAATTTAAATAAACATATACGGTAGTTATGGTTCTTGCATTCTCCACATCCTCTTATTTCTCTCTGTCATTGTGTTTCATTGCAGACCCATTAGTAGTTTTGGAGCTACGCTTCGGACAAAATGAAGATGGAGTTATGGTTATTGCAATCTTCACTTCATCTACTTGCCCTCTATCATTGTGTGATGTTTCATTCCAGTCTAGTAGTTTTTGATTTATGCTCTGGACAAGAATTATAAGTATAAAATTAAAAAAGGGCAATAACTCTCAATTAAATGAAGACAGGGTTATGGTTCTTGCATTCTGCACTTACTCTCATAGCCTTCTATCATTGTGTGCAATTTGATTGCAGTCCCATTAGTAGTTTTCATGTTATGCATTCCAGTCCCATGAGTAGTTTTTAAGCTATGCACCCGACAAGAATAATAAGTATAAAATAACAAAGGGCAATAACTCTAATTTAACTCTAATTTAAATAAACATATAGTTACAGTTCTTGCATTCTCCACATCCTCTTACTGCTCTCGGTCATTGTGTTTTATTGCAGATTCATTAGTAGTTTTGGAGCTATGCTTCAGACAAGAATTTTAAGTAAAGAATTACAAAGACCAATAACTCTATTGTCCATGAAGATGAAGTTATGGTTATTGCAATCTTCACTTCATCCACTTGCCCTCTATCATTGTGTGATGTTTCATTACAGCTTAGTAGTTTTTGAGTTATGCTCTGGACAAGAATTATAAGTATAAAATTACAAAGGGCAATAACTCTCAATTAAATGAAGACAAAGTTAGCCTTCTATCATTGTGTGAAATTTGATTGCAGTCCCATAAGTAGTTTTCATGTTATGGAGAAGATACAAATTATAAGTATAAACTTACAAAGGGCAATAAATCTAAATTAAATAAGGACATAGTTATGGTTATTACACTCTGCACTTCCTCTCACTGCCCTCTATCGTTGTGTGATCGCAGTCCCATTAGTAGTTTTCCAGTTATGGAACAGACACAAATTATAAGTATAAAATTACAAAGGGCAATACCTCTAATTTAAATGAAGGCAAAGGTACAGTTCTAGTGCTCTGCAATTCCTCTTATTGCCCTCTATCGTTGTGTGAAATTTCATTGCAGTCACATTAGTAGTTTTCGAGTTATGGAGCAGACACAAATTATAAGTATAAATTACAAAGGACAATAACTCTAATTTAAATGAAGACAGAGTTATGGTTCTTGCACTCTGCATTTTCTCTCATTGCCCTCTATCATTGTGTGAAATTTCATCGCAGTTCCATTAGTAGTTTTCCAGTTATGGAATAGATACAAATTATAAGTATAAAATTACAAAGGGCCAATAACTCTAATTTAAATGAAGGCAGAGGTATGGTTCTTGTGCTCTGCATGTCCTCTTATTGCCCTCTATCGTTGTGTGAAATTTCATTGCAGTCACATTAGTTGTTTTCGAGTTATGGAGCAGACACAAATTATGAGTGTAAAATTACAAAGGGCAATAACTCTCAATTAAACGAAGAAAGAGTTATGGTTCTTCCACTCTGCACTTTCTCTCATTACCTCTACCATGCATTGCGTGAAATTTCGTTGCAGTTCCTCTAGTAGTTTTTGAGTTATTGAGCGGAGACAAATTATCCATATAAAAATACAAAGGGCAATAACTCTTAATTTAATTGAAGGCAGAGATATGTTACTTGCACTCTGCATTTCCTCTCATTGCCCTCTATCATTATGTGAAATTTCATTGCAGTCCTGTTAGTAGTTTTCGATTATAGAACGGACACAAATTCTAAGTATAAAATTACAAAGAGCAATAACTCTAATTCAAATGAAGACAGAGTTATGGTTATTGTGCTCTGCACGTCCTCTCATTGCCCTCTATCATTGTGTGAAATCTGATTGCAGTCCCATTCATAGTTTTCGAGTTATTGAGCGGACACAAAATGGGATGGACGTGGGTACGGACGGACGGCATTACTATAACAAGCTTGGTAGAGGACCATAAGTTCATAGTAAATGAAAATGTTAAACCTCTGGCTCTTGTAGTTTAGAGAGATGAAGACTTTTTTTTAGATTTTCCCAATATAAGTCTATGTAGAACATGTGACCCCAGGGGCAGAACCAAATGTGACCCCAGGATCACTATTTGAGTAAACTTGGTAGAGGACCATAAGCGTATAGTAAATGCAAAATATTAAACCTCTGACTCTTGTAGTTTTAGAGAAGATTTTTTTTTTAGATTTTCCCAATTTAAGTCTATGTAAAGCATGTGACCCCAGGGACGGGACCAAATGTGACTCCATTTGAACAAGCTTGGTAGAGGACAATAAGCTTGTGTAGTTTCAGAGAAAAAGATTATTTAAGTATTTCCCTGTACAAGTCTATGTAAAACATGTGACCCCTGGGGCAGGGCCAAATGTGACCCCTGACCCCAGGGTCATAATTTGAACAAAGTTTGAAGAACACAATGAGCTTATTGCATATTTAACCTCTGGCTCTTGTAGTTTCTTCTCTTTTAAGTTTTTTCCTATATAAGTCTACGAACAAACTTGGTAGAGAACCATAAGCTTATAGTAAATGCAAAATATTAAACCTCTGGCTTTTGTAGTTTCAGAGAAGGAATTAGTTTTTTCCCTATGTAAGTCAATGTAAAACTGTGACACTCTGGGGCGAGGCCAAATTTGATCCCATTTGAACAAACTTGTTAGAGGACCATAAGCTGATACTACATATAATACATGAGAGCTCTGTGTCTTGTGGTTCCAGCGAAGAAGATTTAAAAAAAATAATCCTATATAAGTCTATGAAAAACATGCAAAATCTCCAAACACAAACTTTGGACCCCCGAGGCACAGATTTTTTTTACTCTGGGGACTTCATTTGAACGAATTCTTGCGAAATCTGTCAGCGGTTCTTGAGAAGATTTTTTAAGGTTTCGACCTTTTATGGTAACGGCGGCCATCTTGGATGTCGCGCTGACCTAATTTTAACAAATCTGAAAAGCATTCATCTAAGGATCATCCATGTGAACTTTGGTCAAAATTGGCCATGGAGTTTCTGAGGAGAAATCGTTTGAAGCTGTGGCTAACGACAGACGACGGATGGATGATGGACGACAGACGAAGAGTGATCCCATTAGATCACCTTGAGTGGCTCAGGCGCTCTAATAATCAAGGCAGGCTTTCAAGTGACCTTCAGAAAAAAAGTAGGGGAAAAGTAGGGCTAACTTTTACAAAAAGTAGGGAAAAGGTAGGATTTCACACATGAAAAAGTAGAGACAGTAGGGCTGTTTTGTATAAAAACTCTTAACTCATTTCCCATGAAAACTGTGTTGTGTATAAACGTGTTACATTTACGTGTTATAAACGTGTTACATTTACTTGCCACTAGTACACCATGATGCCTCAAGCATGCTTCACACTGCAGCAAACTGTCAACCTGGAAGTGGATGATTCAGTTTTATTAGATCCAATTAAAACATAAACATGACCATTTAACAAGTATTATTTACACAATATAAATGCAATATAAAAGCATAGCAATTAGCAGTGCAACTACACAAGCTAGAATTATTAGTAAAGACTTTAAAACATAAAATCAGCATATTAAGGGGAAAATAAAAAAGATAGTTTTGTACATATCAAAAAACTGGAAAGATAATGAAAGAAGGCCTTTGTAGCACTACATCTAGCAGATCCTATTACATGTATTTAGACAAGTAGTATGGAAATTCCAGTTTACAAGGCTTTTGTAGCACTACATCTAGCAGATCCTATTACATGTATTTAAGCAAGTAGTATGGAAATTCCAATTTACAAGGCTTTTGTAGCACTACATATAGCAGATCCTATTACATGTAATATGGCAAGTATTTTTTTTTTTATGCTTTAGAGCAAAAACTGCCAAATATTTTCACACATTTTCATTTCAAAAAGGAAGAGGCTTGATACTTTCAATATATAAAATTTGTTTTAAGAATATAAATTAACAAAATTGTTTCTATAGCATCACAGTGACAACTGTAAATGATAAGCCAAGTTAATGTTCATGTATACAAATAATGCCAATACACTGCACCCACTAACCATTATTAAAATAAAGAAAACATACATGCAACAAGTTACATGACCATTTCCAAAATCTGTTTCTTTTTCACCCAGTCAGCTTTACATGATATTTTTCCAAATCTCAATCTTTAAGGATTGAGAGACATAGGAAACAAGAGATGTTTGTAAAACATATATGCCCCACTTCAAAGACCATGACACAAACATTCCTGCCAAATTTCGAGTGCCAGCTGTTCTTGAGTTATCGCGAAAACAAGCAATGTTTAGTAATTTTTTACACATTTTGTTACGATGGCAACCACATTTCTTATGTGACAGGGTCTTCCCCAGGTCCGTTGTGCCTGATTTCCCAATACCCATGGTGACTACAAAGCTGCCGTTGTGCTTTGAGCTTATCAGACAGCCTCTGATTTTGAACAGATAAAGTAGTTTATTTGGTAATTAGATCAGGGCTATACATCACAGTAGCATGCAGGCTTGACCTGTCACACTGGACATAAGTCATGTAATCAACACCTCTGAATCATGATAGCATCTATATAGCAATCTTCTTTGGTTGTGTAACAAACATGCTGGCTTCCTTTGAAAAATATTGCACAATAAATTATGCTCGGTACATACATGTGATATTTTCAGGAGGGTTACCAGGGAGATTTGACTTTTTTTTCCAGGGAGATTTGACAAAAAACAGGGAGGTTTTTATACTCGAATTTTTAACGCGTACCGGTAGATTTTTTTCTGATATAAACCTTAATAAAGGACTACAAGTTATATGGATATACACTTCGTCCAAGAAGAATTATACTTTGCAAGATACTTCTGCTTTTTGGGCCTGGAATGTTCAGACTCTTAGGCATTTTGATTTTGCAAGTAATAACCATAATGAAGATGCTTCCCATTTTATACACAGACAAAACACTACTTTATTCATGACTAACTGCAATCGATTAGTTGAAATCGTCATCCTTTACCAAATATCAATCCATGCCGAATTCGCTAATTACCATCCCACTAAATACAGTCGGTATATTTCTATCAATCTTCCATGGACATTACAGATATCACCGCCACATGTCATAAACACAGTCCAATCATTATTTTCACACAATAAATAAACTAATTAGCTGACATGCTAATCCTTTTAATTACCTGCCCAGGGGCAATGTTTTCACAGATATAGATAAGACGTTGGTGTTTATTTTCTAAATCATTCGTAAAAATCGGTCTTGATCCAATAAATCATAGCAATTACCCAAAAGGATTTGCAAATAGCGAAATTTTGAAATACCGGGAGAAATGGAGCTCCCGGTGGGAGACCGGGAAATTCCATGAAATCCCGGGAGAAATTAGCTCCCGGCGGGAGATATCACATGAATGTCGGTAAGCTGTTTTCACATATATATAGTGTATCATTGGCAGTTATCCTTATATATATGTAGGTATTTTACCTTTAGCGTTCACATGAGTTGCCTAATTTGCATATTTTTCATCCGAATAACGTATCCCATGTCAAAAGTATTTAATAGTTTGTGTTTAAAGAGTGAAAATAAACCATTAATCTATTTTTTTAAACTAGAATCAAATTTAATCTTCTATTCATTCAATAAAGGGAGGTTAAATTAATATTTTATTTAGGTTTAAATATAGAAACATCACAACATACTTGCATATTAAAAAAATGTTGACATTTGTTAATGGTTTGGTTTAATAGCGTGGTTAGGCTTAAGTTAAACCTTTTAAAAAATATGAATTTGCCCAAAATAGTTGTAAAAAATAACAAGCAATTTTTAGTGATTTTTTTTTTACAAGTTTTGTTACCATGGCAACCACGTTTCTTATGCGAATCTACACAAAAGGGGAGATGCACAACTACACCATGACACAAATATTCCTGCCAAGTTTCGAGTTTGTAGTTCCAGCTGTTCTTGAGTTATCGCGAAGACCAGCGATTTTTAGTGATTTTTTACATGTTTTGTTACTTTGGCAACCAAATTTCTTATCCTCTCCTTTTGAATAGATGCGCATAAGAAATGCGGTTGCCATGGTAACAAAACATGTAAAAAAAATGTCTGACTCGGTCGGTCCATCCCGAAATATTCTTGTCTTCGTGATAACTCAAAACAGCTGGCACTACAAACTCGAAACTTGGCAGGAATGTTTGTGTCACGGTCTAGTTGTGCACCTCCCCTTTTGGGTAGATTCGCATAAGAAATGTGGTTGCCATGGTAACAAAACATATGTAAAAAAAATGTCTTGTCGGTCCATCCCGAAATCTTCTCGTCTTCGCGATAACTCAAGAACGGCTGGCACTACAAACTGGAAACTTGGCTGGAATGTTTGTGTCATGGTGTAGTTGTGCACCTCCCCTTTTTTGGTAGATTTGCATAAGAAATGAGGTTGCCATGGTAACAAAACATGTAAAAAAAAATCACAAAAAATCGGTTGTCTTCGTGATAACTCAAGAACAGCTGGAACTACAAACTCAAAACTTGGCAAGAATGTTTGTGTCATGGTGTAGTTGTGCACCTCCCCTTTTGGGTAGATTTGCATAAGAAATGTGGTTGCCATGATAACAAAACTTGTAAAAAATCACTAAAAATCGCTTGTCCTCGCGATAACTCAAGAACAGCTTGCACTACAAACTCGAAACTTGGCAGGAATGTTTGTGTCATGGTCAAGTTGTGCACCACCCCTTTTGGATAGATTCGCATAAGAAATGTGGTTGCCATGGTTACAAAACTTGTAAAACAAGAGGTCAATGACCTTGAAGCTCTACTGATTGATTTTGATTTCAGGAAGTAGTCGCTACAGACTTGTTTTTTGAAAATCTATTTTTAACCGTCGCGGCCATCTTGAATTTCCGGCCGACCTGAAATTTTGCTAAGATCAATAAGACATTAAGAGCAACATTCCTGTGAAGTTTCATGAAAATCCGTCAGGTAGTTTCAAAGAAGTAGTCGCTACAAGTTTTCATTATATAACTATGTAAACAAAGCAGCCATGTTTAAGGTCAAATCAAAACGATTTTCGACAAGGACCAACATCATGTCATACTGATCATTTTAGAAAAGTCCCATATCAATATCTCTTATTGTTTTGAAGAAGTAGTCGCTACAAACTTATTTATTTTAAATCTATTTTTAGCTGTGGCGGCCATCTTGAATTTCCGGCCGACCTGAAATTTTTCTAGGATCAACTAGACATCAAGAGCAACATTCCTGTGAAGTTTCATGAACATCCGTCAAGTAGTTTCAGAGGAGTAGTCGCTACAAGTTATTACTATATAACTCTATGTAACCAAAGATGGCCACTGGCAGCCATGTTTAACGTCGAATCAAAATAATTTTCCACAAGGATCTACATTATGTCATGCTGATCATTTTAGAAAAAGTCCCATATCAATATCACTTATAGTTTTCAAGAAGTAGTCGCTACAAAATTATTTTTTAAAAATCTATTTTTAGCTGTGACGGCCATCTTGAATTTCCGGCCGACCTGAAATTTTGATAGGATCAATTAGACATCAAGAGCAACATTCCTGTAAAGTTTCATGATAATCCGCCAAGTAGTTTTAGAGGAGTAGTCGCTACAAGTTTTCTACTATAATCTATGTAAACAAGATGGCCAGCTGGCAGCCTTGTTTACGTTGAATCAAAAAACAAAAAAATCAACAAGGAGGAACATCAGGTCATGCTGACCATTTTAGAAAAAGTCCCATATCAATATCACTATAGTTTTCAAGAAGTAGTCGCTACAAACTTGTTTTTTAAAAATCTAATTTTAGCCGTGGCGACCATCTTGAATTTCCGGCCGTCCTGAAATTTTGCTAGGATCATTTAGACATCAAGAGCAACATTTCTGTGAAGTTTCATGAAAAAGATGGCCGCTGGCAGCCATGATTGATGTTGATCGACAACGACCAACCATGTCATGCTGATCATTTTAGAAAAAGTCTGTTTTTACTTACTTACTACGCCTTGCACAACAGGTTAGTTTTCCCATTTTGTGACAAGCGAAGTCGGTAGCGACATCAGACATTTCCGCACCCACTGACCTCGATCGACGGTTCATCTAGTGAGACGCTGTTATCAATTATGACACGGCTGAGGAAAAACTGCGTGTAACTACCTACATGCAGTGTATAAAATCCCTGGATGTAACATGAAGCTGCATCTTTTTAATTTCCAAGTAAAAATTATTTTAT
>JAWPHD010013283.1:0-69415 GCA_037043455.1 Cyrtodaria siliqua
CCAGTAACATACCTGATATCTTAGTAACATGTTTTTCAGTATACACAAATTTCATGCCAAAAATATGTTGTTCGATCTTAGTAAGTTAGCTTTATTTGGATGTCCCAGTAATATCGCATTTCAATTAACAAAACTTTAAATACCACACCTCCATGCATAAAACTAAGTTTCAAAATACGGAACGAGATTTCAGACAAGAGCAAGATATTTCGAAAGGAAAACAAAAACACGTCTGACAATGTACAGTCGTTACAGAATAATGACTTTATTTCTCTTTGATGAGTTTTATACATGGACTTGCGGTATTTAAGGTTTCGTCAATCGAAATACGGTGGTTGTTTATGCAGGCATTGCGCAGTGTATTCAGAAACTTCACCGGAAGTGCAGATGAAGTAGTTCCGCACACCTACCTATATTTGCTACAGGCGGTTTCATAGCTCTATGGTAGGTACAATATATAAAACCATAAGAACTATGACTCTCACAGCTAGTATAAACCTAGTTTACACCACACTATAAACATATGTATTCATGAATAAAGACGTTATAACAAAGACACATTTTGCATACTTTTCAAGCTGCTTTAAATCAAATAAACCGAAGCACATTTTTAACATGGTTGAGGGTTCTACCTGTCAGCATGTCGGCATGGGCTACTGGGCATCCACTGGGATAGTTCGGTTATGGCTTTATAATTATGCATCATCACATTTGATGGTTTATTCCACACATCTTTACTATCTTTTTTTAAAAATGCTGAGCTGGCACCGGCTTTAGAGAAACCGATTTTTCCTGGAATCATGGAGTGTCCAAACCTAAAGTAGAAATAAATTTAGTTTAACCACTTGAATACAATAGCCTCTGTCGGTATTATTTGCTGTTTGTGCATATAAATTAAATATCGTAAGTGAGGAAACTATGGTCCCGTAACAAAAAGGAACCGCATACTGAATATAAGAAGCGATTCGCTCCTGGTTCATTCCGTTTTATTTCTCAAGTCCAATAACATTTATCAATATACCTGTTAAGGTGTCAGACCGGTGAAAATCAGCCCATTGAACACAATGCTATATTTGGAGATCAGTCGCAAGTTCCACAACATTCGTTCACTTAAATACACTTTTATTCTGTGTATTAAACACATTGGGATAGCAAACGGTCCCATATCTGGAATAAAACACCGATTCAGTTTTAAAAAGATTTATCGAATACATCTAACTGACCAATAAGGTTGACCGAATGGAAAATCAAATGCTTTTGCAAGGACCTATTATTTTTTCGGTTTAATTCCTGCATGCAAAGAACCCTTCGGCTAGAAATCAACGATTTTAAGACGCGATATGCAAAACTAGAAAAAATGCCATTTGGCATATTTCCATCAAGTAAAGTTTTCAAACATTGCCTTCTATATACCAAACTAAAATGTACACATAATGTGGGGTGTAGATATCAAAATCACTCATGCATGAAAGTTTTTCATTTTTCATGGAGAAACAGACATTCTGTTAAATTCCAACAATTTTGAGGCACAAAATAGACCATAAGGCTGCTTTGGAGCACAGTTACATGCACAATGTCCAATAAAATATACAGTTTGGCTATAAAATGCCAGAAAAAAGAGAAAATTGAAGTAATGACTAATAAACTAAGCCTACCCAATATGCCTGTAGCAGTTTTAAAGCCAACTAAAGTCTTGGGCAAGACAAACTGATTCACACACCAGAATAGTATACATTTCAGTGGATTATACCATTATCTCTAACAAAATACCAAATTAATGTGTTAAATTACAATTGTATACAATTGCATAGTGATTCCATCTGAATTAATGAAGAAAAATGGGTGGGATTTACACCATGTTTAGCAAAAAATAAATAAAAATGCTGAATTCCACAAATTTCTGTATATTTCAGTTTCAGATTGTAAAACCCATCATTGGGTACAACATTTACAGGTTCTCAGGCTTTCGATACAAAGTAAGACTCCTCCTAGAGTCGCGTCATGTCAAAATGTCAGTACCGATACATTTTCAGATTTTAGCCTCATACGGTACCTTAAAATAATAAAATTACCATTTATTGTAGGAAATATGACAGATCTATTACCTATTGCCACTAATCCACTTAAAGACACTTGAGAGCCTACTAAAAGTGCTTTAGGGCCACTCCAAATCACTAGGTTCACCAAATTCCACCCTAAAACACACACATTCCATTTCAATTGCAAAAAAAAACATGATCTGTTGTAAAAATTCAAAAATTTAACATCAGCTTTTTTTTCTCACTCAGCTGCAAGTTTTCACAGGAAAAATCAACTGTAATTGACCAATAATAAGAAAAATGCATTTTGTCCATCTATGTGTCAGACCGGTGGAAATCAGCATATTGAACACAATGCAATATAGGCTATATTTGGAGATAAGCCACAAGTTCCACAACATTCGTTCACTTAAATACACTTTTATTCTGTGTATTAAACACATTTGGCTAGCAAACGTTCCCATATCTGGAATAAAACACCGATTCAGTTTTTCAACATTTCGCGTCATTCATTCACACGTATTTTGAAATAAACATCTGTCAAAACCACATCTCTACCTAACCTCTGTGCTCATACTCTCCAAAGAAATAATCCTGACAAACACAGTAAAATACTAACTATTCCTGACAACAGACTTTCAGATAATAAATTTTTGAGAAAGTGGTAACCAAAAACTTTAACCGAAACGTCAAAACGAGTAGATGACGGACGGACGTAAATCACCAAGCAATAAACCTGGATTTGCTTCACAATCTGGCTTAAAATTGTAGGTTTTATGGAAAGTCAATTAGGAAACAACTGTAATCGTCTAACAACCAATCGACATGGTTACTTATTAAACGACCCTCGTAACTGCCAATTGATATCCTTACTTATTGAAACAACCTCATGTATCTACCAAAAAAACATCTAACCGCCGATCGACACACCCGCTCAGAGTTTTCTGGCTCGTCTTGGAGTAACTGAAACCGTAAGGTTAATTCGTTCTCAAAATTGAATCTTACCTTAATGCCAAGGAGAAAGCCTGGAATATATCGGCATTTCTCCAATTACCGTAAACGTACGCAGTAGTCACTCCGTATTTGTCAAGTTGAGCCGCAGACATAATTTTAGGCAACCATTCCCTGCAAAGGTAACACATGTGATTTTCAACCTGGTTCTACGAACAACAAAACATACTAGGGGTCATTACTAGTCATTCCTACCACTTCACTAAATCGAAATACTTGTTCTCATTAAATGCAATTTTCATTTAGTATATTCCATGTTTTTGTTCTTGATATAAGTGGTACAGAAAAACATGGTACCATTCCCAATGGCAAAAAGTATGTTTTTTATTTTTTTGTATTTTTTTAGATATTTAGAGTAGAACTTTTAAACTGAAGAAGGGGGAAATAATGATCTACTACAAGACTGTATATATGGTATTGTGTTTGCAAAGTATTTAAACATACAATATGTTTCATAGTGAACAATTCCCAATGTAAGGCAAAACAACACAATTGTTCCCAATTGAAAGGGTACCGGTACCATTTCCAAAAGGGTGAAAAATCCGTATATGTAAATAAGGTTATTGAAATGTATGAACGTCTAGATCGATGGTTGGCTGAATGGTTTTTACGTCATTTTCAGCACAGTTTAGGCTTTATATGATGGTCGATTTTTCGTGATGGAGGCAGACCGCCAACTTTTTCCTGGGTAGAACCAGTACCCGCAACATAACGGCATAATTACACTATAAAACCGTTTATCAAAAATCTACCAAGGTGTTCAGGTCATATAATAATGTACACATGCCGATTAAAAGTATAATTTAATTCACGAGTTCTTAGAATAACAATGATTGACTCTGTGTAAACTGAATTTGGAATTGTTTACTCTTAATTTGACTTAACTTGACATTCAAGTGTTGGTTGGTTAAAGACATTTAAATTGTGACTATAAGTTATATATATATGCGTCGTCGTCAGTAGATTCAGAAATTATGTAGAACAAGTGAAGCACCAACAGTGGGGCGAACGCTGGATTGCAAATTCAACATTTTAACTTAAAAATCTAAGTAAAAAAGGGGGATAAGTCAGCTAAAATACATGACAGAGTTATGGCTCTTATCATACGATGTAATGATAATGAACATGTGTGCCAAGTTTCAAAGTTTTCCGACATTTTGTTTCTTGAGAACTGAAAAAAAACAAAACTATTTAGCCAAAACGCGTAGACGGACAGACCGAAATCGCCAAAACTATCAGCCTGGATTAGCTACGCAATCTGGCTTATAACGGAGATAAACCTTACGAGAATGTAATCTTCTGCATTAAAGCACCAATGATTTTCCTTGTTTCCTGGAAGATTCGCGCATCATTCCATGTATCGTGGTTTGTACCCAGTTCTTCGGCGATAATGTTATGCAATCTGACAAAAACGGTGTGTAACGTTGTCAGACCAGGGAACACATTGGCACGAGAATCACCTGAAAACATATGTATTATAAACAGTAAACTGAAAAAGTATGAATATTACTGCAGTATTTTTTGCATCCATTAAGTGGCCTATGGAAATACCAGCAAAAATGTCTTTTATTACGTGTCTTCATTCTTAGACATTATATTTATTGAGTACGTATAACAAGCGTATTTGTCTTATATAATTACATTCATTTGATATTGTATATTCTTACGGATGGCGGAAGGTGTACAGTACTGGTTCTACCCAGGAAAAGTGGGTGGTATGCCTCCACCTCACAAAAAAATCAACCGTCATATATAACCTTACATGTGTTGAAAATGACGTAAAAAACCATACATACAAACAAACAAACTGTTGAAAAAAGAGCATCTATTTCAAATAAACTTCATTTTTCAAGGAGGCGGTGCTAACGCGTAAGCATCCAATGTATCTCAGTAGCAAATGGCTATTCCACAACATGACTATACACTCACGGTAGTTGTCTCTCTTGCACGTTTTTTTATCATTATCATTTTTCCAAGGCACGCTATTGTTACTATAACAACGGGGAAATAATGTAAATTTAAGAATTTTCGGCATTTATGTGGTTTTGAACTGCAGCGTATGAATGGCAAATTTCATGAAGCACAAACCTATTCGCTACCAGCTTTTAAAATCATACACGCCGAAAATAAACGCGCTTTGTCGAATTTGCCATTTACTACTGGCGTTCAAAACCACATAAGCCCCGAAAATAAACCTATTTCATGGAATTCAACATGCCATTCAATACTTATACCGCATGCGTTTGAAACCGTACACATCCGACAATTTGCGAATCAATTTTTAGATAAAACAGGTTAAAACATATATAAGTAAGGTGCATCTTCGAGTAAATCTTAGTTATCGGTTATTTTCAATTTCTCATACAATGCATTGTCTTCTTTTTTAATCATTATTCTAGTTGATAAACATCTGATTAAAGCTACATGATCTTAGTAGGGAAGGAAATGTAACACTACAGTCTCGCCATTGTACCTAACCTGATAACAGTTTATAAATGTAACACAATCAGAGTTAAAGTACACCCCTGTTAATCCCTATCATATTTAATCATGCAATGGGAGTTTCCTAAAAACTCAGTAACTTGGCGGTTAATCATCTAAACACCTGTTATTGTTTATCTGCTCTAAACTTAGTTTTTCTGGAAGTTTCTGGAAAACTTTGAATTCTGGGAGTGAAGAGGTATTGCCATATTAGGAGAGACCATTCGCCGAAATGTTTTGTGGGTAATGTATGCGTACAATGATGCAATCACCCTGGCGTTAACATGTAGCTACACAGGTCGATGTCCATATGTGGGGCATGACTAACTGCCGAAAAGTAGTCTGGGAATCTTCTAATATAACACTGAGCACACGGAAAGTCTAGGAGAGTAGAGAGTTCAGGTGTGGAGAGTCAGTTTCACTTGTATCCACAAGATGGATCCCCGAAGTCTAAGACAGGGTGTGGGATAAGTTAAATTATACTATGGAAGCTATTGTAGTAGGGCAGTTGTTCAGCGTTACATAATAATTTGAGGATTTGGACATTTGAAAGTTTCTAAATACTATTATACTGTGTGAACCAAAGACCAAAGACATTTAATAATAGGGACTGTTTAAGTAGTTAACAAATGGAAGTACTGAAAACCACTATTCGAAACGATATATATAACAGGATGTTCATAGCGTATTATGAATGTGTAATTGTTCGGACTGTTTTATATGTACCAATAAATTATGGAAATCACAACGCGAAGTCCGGACCTTGTTATTGAATGTACCAAGCATGTCATACGACCCCGTAGTGCTACAACATCACCTGATGGCTACACCGAAGTCGGAAGTTGGAAGTCAGAAGTCCGAAGCTGAGAATTGTGCTCGCCACAGTGGATCGACGCCGAGAACGGACGACTGAAGACCGAAGATGGAAGATGTACTGGCCGTCGGGTGTGTGCGGCGCAGGGGTCATACTGTGATGGGTGTGGCCCCAAACTGGGCTACCTAAACTACACCAGACCAGTAGTTCGTTGAAGCAACCACCGTAGCGGATGACGTCGACCAGACCCCCACCTCACCGCCGCAGCGAAACTACCCCACCCCCTCACCGCCGCAGCGAAAACTACAGAGCGAAAACGACAACTACCTACATACAACCAACTGAACCGACAACACAGCAGCAGCAGCACCAGATCAACCTACACACTCATCGCAGATCACAGTCCAGACTCTATTGTACCCATCACTTCGAGATACGTGAGATATCTTGCGCTTGTCGTGTTTGCTGGTGGAGGGACTATAAACCTTCGAACCACACACACACACACACACACACGCAGGAATTTTATTGTAGAGACATCGACCAGTGCGCGTCGTACCTGTACACAGGTAACATTATGATTTACAGAAGATTATTTTTTTGCCTCTTACGGAACTCGAACACCCGACCTTTTGATTTCAAGTCAGGTGCTCACTGTATCCATTGAGCTATATAACGCTTCCTGAGAAAATGGTATACTAAATACCATTTATTAAGAGGCAAAATAACTTAATCTATTTGAACGCAACTCAAGATGGATCAATAAATATATAGTCGATCTTGTCGCACGTGTAATTTAACATTGCCTGGTGTAATATTATGTTATCAATATGAAACTAATATTCCGCCTCAAAACAACCATATCTCGTCTTGTTATTTAGCGCTTGATGAGTTTTGTGGGCGCTAGTTATTATGTAATGCCTATTTAGTGTTTAAAATGCTACAACATACCAATAAATAGCCGTGGTCTAGTTAGTGGTTAAACGTACAGCCATCAAAACTTAAAAGGTTCAAATCCCGTTCCGGGCAATTACTTTTTTTATCGCATATATTCTGAAGCTGTATATTTATCGATGTTACCTGTACGAAGGCTAACTAAAAATGTGATATTTTACGCACCGATTTCTGCTTATAGGGGTGTTCGTCGATTTGAAACAAATTCACAAATGAGTCATTCATATTATGAGTTATTACCTGTTAAAAAAGAGACTCTGTAGCTTTAAGGATCTTTTTACCAACGTTACATGGCTTGCTTATTTATTGCATTACGTGGTCCCGCCTTAATTCCATTAAGCGATCGAAAAACTAATATTAGCAACATTATGTAATGGATATTTCGACAATAAAACACTTTTAAAAACATGTTTTAATGAAAAAATGCGATAACCTGTTTAACATTATCTATTAAATGTTATTAAGTCGAAAATTAGGGTTTATTTCATACCCAAGCCAACCCCGTTTTCGCTTCTTTGAGAAGGGGTTGGATGGGGTATGAAAGTTAATACTCGGACCACGTAACTTGGTACATGACCGATTAGCCCATGCATATAAATTGAGACCCGATTATAGTATGTTATTTGTGTGGCATTGCTATATTGAAAAGTATATAGGGTATAGCTAAACAATACTTCTACTTCACTGTTATGTAGTCAAAGTATAATGTTTAAAGGTACTAAATACATATAGTCAATAAGCACGCAGCTACGCGCCTGTATGTGGTGTATTATCACCCAACCATATAGTATACAAGAAAACAGTGATACTTAACAGTGATACAAAGTATCATAAGCCGGTCAGAACAGTTACATAAGAAAACAGTAAGGTGAATAAATATGATAAAAATAAACGTGTGCAGTCTGTATATGTTAGACTTTTTTTATTTGTAATTGTCAACAATCAAAGCATATTTATCATGAAAGATTTAAGCACTAGATAAACTAGTCATCATGAGACAAACTGAACAAGTTTTTAAGAGATTTGAGCACTAGATAAACTAGTCATCATGAGACTAAATGAACATGTTTTTAATTGTGGCATCTGTGTTGTATAATGTTATAATATGAATATGATAGACATCTGAAAAAGTATGTGTAATGGATAACTAAATAGAATGTTGTTTCATGGTTAGAATGTGAGGAATTGGGAAAAGATCATGGTTAGAATATGAAGAATTGGTAAATTATCATAGTTGTAAACAAAAAGACAACTTAATGATAATATAATAGCAATTGGAGCGTCTGTGAAGGTAATCTCAGTTTTTAGCAATGCAAATTTACATTAGAAGAAAGGGTTTAATGTTAGATGTTAGTTATTATTGAAATTGATTAGCAGTTTATGAGAATAAGTAGCAGTGGAATAGACCTAATCAAGCTATTTAGAAGATGCTTCAGTTGAAGTTTTATCAAGTCTGTTTAATGATTGACGAGGTGGTGTTGCTTATTTTAAAATCAGACAGCACCAAAAGAGATACATATATAGCTTTTACACAAAAACAGTCATATTCAAACACAGTTTGCTTCATATTATTCTTATAATTAATATTAAGTGTTGAACATTGGCAAGTTATGTAGAAAAACTAACTAGGCGTCGCGATATTTAAAAAAGATCAAGATTGTCGTTTGTTACGGTGTCCTGTTAGGGCCATCTTACCATCGCGATGATCGATGGTAAGATGCGATGGTCGATGGTAAGATGCGATGGTAAGATGCGATGGTCGATGGTAAGATGCGATGGTCGATAGTGTTACCAAGCATTTTGAATCAAGGTGGGCGAATCCTTACAAATTATTTACATATTCACCTTTGTAGCACGACGTGCTAAAGTACACATCAGCACAGAAATACAATTACTCGCATGTATGGGATGCGTTTGCGTTAGCGTGCATTACAACACAGATACACTGTTCATTGCTACCATGTGTAATTATAAGATTGCGTTATCAAAGTGAAAAAAATCAAAGAAACTATTCATTACTACCTTACCATGTGCAATTACTAAAACAATATAAGAGTCGCTGCCGTTCCGGCAGCGAATAAGCAGCAACGCGCCTGTATATGGTGTATTTCACCACTCAACCATGAAAGAACACGGGTGTAGAATTATGTCATATGCCCTGTATTTCACCACACAACCGTGTAAGAACACTGGCGTAGAATTATGTCATATGACGTGTATTTTACCTCCCAACCATGTAAGAACACTGGTGTAGAATTATGTCTTACGCGCTGTATTTTACCTCCCAACCATGTAAGAACACTGGTTTAGAATTATGTCATATGCTCTCTATTTTACCACCCAACCATGTAACAACACTGGTATAGAATTATGTCATATGCGGTGTATGTTACCACCCAACCATGTAACAACACTGGTATATAATTATGTCATATCGGGCGTATATTACCACCCAACCATGTAACATCATTGGTATAGAATTATGTCATATCCGGCGTATATTACCACCCAACCATGTAACATCATTGGTATAGAATTATGTCATATCCGGCGTATATTACCACCCAACCATGTAACATCATTGGTATAGAATTATGTCATATCCGGCGTATTTCACCACCCAACCATGTAACAACACTGGTATAGAATTATGTCATATGCGGTGTATGTTACCACCCAACCATGTAGCAACACTGGTATAGAATCATGTCATATGCGGTCTATTTTACCACCCAACCATGTAACAACACTGGTATAGAATTATGTCATATGCAGTGTATTTTATCTCTCAACCATGTCACAACAATGGTATAGAATTATGTCATATGCGGTGTACTTTACCACCCAACCATGTAACAACACTAGTATAGAATTATGTCATATGCGGTGTATGTTACCACCCAACCATGTAACAACACTGGTATAGAATTATGTCATATCCGGCTTATTTTACCACCCAACCATGTAACATCACTGGTATAGAATTATGTCATATCCGGCGTATATTACCAACCAACCATGTAACATCATTGGTATAAAATTATGTCATATCCGGCGTATTTCACCACCCAACCATGTAACAACACTGGTATAGAATTATGTCATATCCGGCGTATTTTACCACCCAACTATGTAACATCACTGGTATAGAATTATGTCATATCCGGCGTATATTACCACCCAACCATGTAACATCATTGGTATAGAATTATGTCATATCCGGCGTATTTCACCACCCAACCATGTAACATCACTGGTATAGAAATATGTCATATGTGGTGTATGTTACCACCCAACCATGTAACATCATTGGTATAGAATTATGTCATATCCGGCGTATTTCACCACCCAACCATGTAACAACACTGGTATAGAATTATGTCATATCTGGCGTATTTTACCACCCAACCCAAAATATAGCAATCACATTAAAGGAACTAACCCGCAAATTATCAAAACTGTATCCAGGTGTTCAGGTCATGTAATTAGGTATATGTGCTAATTAAAAGTATAGGCTTATTCACAGGTCTTAAAATATCCGTGATTTGAATATGCGTCAAATTTATTATGAGTTGGAAACTCTTAATTCGACGTACCAGTTTTGGGGTTGACTTGGTTAAAGCTGTTTATATTGTGTCTACAGAGTTTGGATACTCGAAATATGTACCTCATCATCAGTAGGTTAAGAAACGGTTTAAATCCGTAGTAAGATTTGCCTGTTGATGGCGGGATAGGCATTTTCAGAATACTACCATATTCTGGTGTAGTGTACCACTTAATGCATCAACCCTGTTTTAGACTATTTACATATGTATGGTATTTCGCCAACTGTGTAACAAACCTGCTTTAAAACACATAAATCCATTATCTTTTTCTGGTCCAGTCTCATCGCATACAGTGTTGGCATTCTCCGGCAGCATGTCACTTGTACTGGTCTTCAGTTTACCTGTCATGAAAGAGCATTCGGATAACTCAAACAATAGAAATGAGATCAAGGAAAAATATTCAGACACCTCAAACATTTAAATGAGAGCATGGAAGAACATTCAGATACCTCAATCATAGAAATGAGAGCATGGAAGAACATTCAGATACCTCAATCATAGAAATGAGAGCATGGAAGAACATTCATATACCTCAATCATAGAAATGAGAGCATGGAAGAACATTCAGATACCTCAATCATAGAAATGAGAGCATGGAAGAACATTCAGATACCTCAATCATAGAAATGAGAGCATGGAAGAACATTCAGATACCTCAATCATAGAAATGAGAGCATGGAAGAACATTCAGATACCTCAATCATAGAAATGAGAGCATGGAAGAACATTCAGATACCTCAATCATAGAAATGAGAGCATGGAAGAAATTCAGATACCTCAATCATAGAAATGAGAGCATGGAAGAACATTCAGATACCTCAATCATAGAAATGAGAGCATGGAAGGACATTCAGGTACCTCAATAATAGAAATGAGAGCATGGAAGAACATTCAGATACCTCAATCATAGAAATGAGAGCATGGAAGAACATTCAGATACCTCAATCATAGAAATGAGAGCATGGAAGAACATTCAGATACCTCAATCATAGAAATGAGAGCATGGAAGAACATTCAGATACCTCAATCATAGAAATGAGAGCATGGAAGAACATTCAGATACCTCAATCATAGAAATGAGAGCATGGAAGAACATTCAGATACCTCAATCATAGAAATGAGAGCATGGAAGAACATTCAGATACCTCAATCATAGAAATGAGAGCATGGAAGAACATTCAGATACCTCAATCATAGAAATGAGAGCATGGAAGAACATTCAGATACCTCAATCATAGAAATGAGAGCATGGAAGAACATTCAGATACCTCAATCATAGAAATGAGAGCATGGAAGAACATTCAGATACCTCAATCATAGAAATGAGAGTATGGAAGGACATTCAGGTACCTCAATAATAGAAATGAGAGCATGGAAGAACATTCAGATACCTCAATCATAGAAATGAGAGCATGGAAGAACATTCAGATACCTCAATCATAGAAATGAGAGCATGGAAGAACATTCAGATACCTCAATCATAGAAATGAGAGCATGGAAGAACATTCAGATACCTCAAACAATAGAAATGAGATCAAGGAAAAATATTCAGACACCTCAAACATTTAAATGAGAGCCTGACAGAACATTCATATACCTCAATCATAGAAATGAGAGCATGGAAGAACATTCAGATACCTCAATCATAGAAATGAGAGCATGGAAGAACATTCAGATACCTCAATCATAGAAATGAGAGCATGGAAGAACATTCAGATACCTCAATCATAGAAATGAGAGCATGGAAGAACATTCAGATACCTCAATCATAGAAATGAGAGCATGGAAGAACATTCAGATACCTCAGTCATAGAAATGAGAGCATGGAAGAACATTCAGATACCTCAATCATAGAAATGAGAGCATGGAAGAACATTCAGATACCTCAATCATAGAAATGAGAGCATGGAAGAACATTCAGATACCTCAATCATAGAAATGAGAGCATGGAAGAACATTCAGATACCTCAATCATAGAAATGAGAGCATGGAAGAACATTCAGATACCTCAGTCATAGAAATGAGAGCATGGAAGAACATTCAGATACCTCAAAAATAGAAATGAGAGCATGGAAGAACATTCAGATACCTCAAACATAGAAATGAGAGTATGGAAGGACATTCAGGTACCTCAATAATAGAAATGAGAGCATGGAAGAACATTCAGATACCTCAATCATAGAAATGAGAGCATGGAAGAACATTCAGATACCTCAATCATAGAAATGAGAGCATGGAAGAACATTCAGATACCTCAGTCATAGAAATGAGAGCATGGAAGAACATTCAGATACCTCAAAAATAGAAATGAGAGCATGGAAGAACATTCAGATACCTCAAACATAGAAATGAGAGTATGGAAGGACATTCAGGTACCTCAAAAATAGAAATGAGAGTATGGAAGAACATTCAGATACCTCAAACATAGAAATGAGAGTATGAAAGGACATTCAGGTACCTCAAAAATAGAAATGAGAGTATGGAAGAACATTCAGACACCTCAAACATGTAAATAAGAGCATGGAAGAATATTCAGACACATCAAACATAGAAATGAGAGCATGGAAGAACATTCAGATACCTCTAACATGTAAATAAGAGCATGGAAGAATATTCAGACACATCAAACATAGAAATGAGAGCATGGAAGAACATTCAGACACCTCAAACATGTAAATAAGAGCATGGAAGAATATTCAGACACATCAAACATAGAAATGAGAGCATGGAAGAACATTCAGATACCTCTAACATGTCAATGAGAGCATGGAAGAATATTCAGACACATCAAACATAGAAATGAGAGCACGGAAGAACATTCAAACACCTCAAAGATAGAAATGAGAGCATGGAAGAACATACAGATATCTCAATCATAGAAATGAGAGCATGGAAGAACATTCAGATACCTCAAACATAGAAATGAGATCACTGAAGAACATTCAGAAACTCAAAGATAGAAATGAGAGCATGGAAGAACATACAGATATCTCAATCATAGAAATGAGAGCATGGAAGAACATTCAGATACCTCAAACATGGAAATGAGATCACTGAAGAACATTCAGAAGACTCAAAGATAGAAATGAGAGCATGGAAGAACATACAGATATCTCAATCACAGAAATTAGAGCGTGGAAGAATATACAGATATCTCAATCATAGAAATGAGAGCATGGAAGAACATTCATATACCTCAAACATAGAAATGAGAGCAAGGAAAAACATTCAGATACCGCAGTCATAGAAATGAGAGCATGGACAAACATTCAGGTACCTCAAACATAGAAATGAGAGCACGGAAGAACATTCAGACACATCAAACATAGAAATGAGAGCATGGAAGAACATTTAGATACCTCAATAATAGAAATGAGAGCACGGAAGATCATTCAGATACCTCAAACACAGAAATGAGAGCATGGAAGATCATTCAGACACATCAAACATGAAAATGAGAGCATGGAAGAACATTTAGATACCTCAAACATAGAAATGAGAGCACGGAAGAATATTCAGACACCTCAAACATAGAAATGAGAGCAAGGAAGAAAATTCAGATACCTCAGTCATAGAAATGGGAGCATGGAAAAACATTCAGATACATCAGTCATAGAAATGAGAGCAAGGAAAAACATTCAGGTACATCAAACATAGAAGTGAGAGCATGGAAGAACATTTAGATACCCCAAACATAGAAATGAGAGCAAGAAAGAACATTCAGATACATCAAACATAGAAGTGAGAGCATGGAAGAACATTTAGATACCCCAAACATAGAAATGAGAGTACGGAAGAACATTCAGACACATCAAACATAGAAATGAGAGCGTGGAAGAACATTCAGATATCTCAAACATAGAAATGAGAGCATGGCAGAACATTCAGATACCTCAAACATAGAAATGAGAGCATGCAAGAACATTCAGGTATTTCAAACATAGAAATGAGAGTATGGAAGAGCATTCAGGTATTTCAAACATAGAAATGAGAGCATGGAAGAACATTCAGATACCTCAAATATAGAAATGAGAGCATGGAAGAACATTCTGATACATATACATAGAAATGAGAGCATGGAAGAACATCCAGGTATTTCAAACATAGAAATGAGAGCATGGCAGAACATTCAGATACCTCAGATATAGAAATGAGAGCATGGAAGAACATTCTGATACATATACATAGAAATGAGAGTATGGAAGAACATTCAGGTATTTCAAACATAGAAATGAGAGCATGGAAGAACATTCAGATACCTCAAATATAGAAAAGAGAGCATGGAAGAACATTCAGGTACCTCAAATATAGAAATGAGAGCATGAAAGAGCGTTCAGGTATTTCAAACATAAAATGAGAGCATGGAAGAACATTCAGGTATTTCAAACATAGAAATGAGAGCATGGAAGAACATTCAAGTATTTCAAACATAAAATGAGAGCATGGAAGAACATTCAGGTATTTCAAACATAGAAATGAGAGCATGGAAGAACATTCAGATACCTCAAATATAGAAATGAGAGCATGGAAGAACATTCTGATACATATACATAGAAATGAGAGCATGGAAGAACATTCAGGTATTTCAAACATAGAAATGAGAGCATGGAAGAACATTCAGATACCTTAAATACAGAAATGAGAGTATGCAAGAACATTCTGATACATATACATAGAAATGAGAGCATGGAAGAACATTCAGGTATTTCAAACATAGACATGAGAGCATTTAAGAACATTCAGATACCTCAAATATAGAAATGAGAGCATGGAAAAACATTCAGACACCGCAAACATAAAAATGAGAGCATGGAAGAACATTCTGATACATATATATAGTAATGAGAGCATGGAAGAACATTCATATACCTCAAACATAGAAATGAGAGCATGGAAGAACATTCAGATACCTCAAACATGTAAATGAGAGCATGAAAGAACATTCAGGTACCTCAAACATAGAAATGAGAGCATGACAGAACATTCAGATACCTAAAACAAAGAAATGAGACCATGGCAGAATATTCAGATACTTCAAACATAGAAATGATAGCATGGAAGAACATTAAGATACCTCAGTCATAGAAATGAGAGCATGGAAGAACATTTAGAAACATCAAACATAGAAATATGAGCATGGAAGAACATTCAGGTATTTCAAACATAGAAATGAGAGCATGGAAGAACATTCAGGTATTTCAAACATAGAAATGAGAGCATGGAAGAACATTCAGGTACCTCAAATATAGAAATGAGAGCATGGAAGGACATTCTGATACATATACATAGAAATGAGAGCATGGAAGAACATTCAGATACCTCAAACATGTAAATGAGAGCATGAAAGAACATTCAGGTACGTCAAACATAGAAATGAGAGCATGGAAGAACATCCAGGTATTTCAAACATAGAAATGAGAGCATGGAAGAACATTCAGATACCTCAAATATAGAAATGAGAGCATGAAAGAACATTCTGATACATATACATAGAAATGAGAGCATGGAAGAACATTCAGGTATTTCAAACATAGAAATGAGAGCATGGAAGAACATTCAGATACCTCAAATACAGAAATGAGAGCATGGAAGAACATTCTGATACATAAACATAGGAATGAGAGCATGGAAGAACATTCAGATACCTCAAATACAGAAATGAGAGCATGGAAGAACATTCTGATACATAAACATAGGAATGAGAGCATGGAAGAACATTCATATACCTCAAACATAGAAATGAGAGCATGGAAGAACATTCAGGTACCTCAAACATAGAAATGAGAGAATGAAAGAACATTCAGGTACCTCAAACATGGAAATGAGAGCATGGCAGAACTTTCAGATACCTCAAACATAAAAATGAGAGCAAAGAAGAATATTCGGACACATCAAACATAGAAAAGTGAGAAAAGAGAGCAAGGAAACACATTCAGGTACCTCAAATATAGAAATGAGAGCTTGGAAGAACGTTCAGGTATTTCAAACATAGAAATGATAGCATGGAAGAACATTCAGGTAATTCAAACATAGACATGAGAGCATGGAAGAACATTCAGATAACTCAAATATAGAAATGAGAGCATGGAAGAACATTCAGACACCTCAAACATAAAAATGAGAGCATGGAAGAACATTCTGATACATATATATAGTAATGAGCGCATGGAAGAACATTCATATACCTCAAACATAGAAATGAGAGCATGGAAGAACATTCAGGTACCTCAAACATAGAAATGAGAGAATGAAAGAACATTGAGGTACCTCAAACATAGAAATGAGACCATGGCAAAACATTCAGATACTTCAAACATAGAAATGAGAGCATGGAAGAACATTAAGATACCTCAGTCATAGAAATGAGAGCATGGAAGAACATCTAGAAACATCAAACAGAGAAATATGAGCATGGAAGAACATTCAGGTATTTCAAACATAGAAATGAGAGCATGGAAGAACATTCAGGTATTTCAAACATAGAAATGAGAGCATGGAAGAACATTCAGGGACCTCAAATATAGAAATGAGAGCATGGAAGGACATTCTGATACATATACATAGAAATGAGAGCATGGAAGAACATTCAGATACCTCAAACATAGAAATGAGAGCATGGCAGAACTTTCAGGTACCTCAAACATAGAAATGGGAGCATGGAAGAACATTCTGATACATATATATAGTAATGAGCGCATGGAAGAACATTCATATACCTCAAACATAGAAATGAGAGCATGGAAGAACATTCAGGTACCTCAAACATAGAAATGAGAGAATGAAAGAACATTCAGGTACCTCAAACATAGAAATGAGAGCATGGCAGAACTTTCAGATACCTCAAACATAGAAATGAGACCATGGCAAAACATTCAGATACTTCAAACATAGAAATGAGAGCATGGAAGAACATTAAGATACCTCAGTCATAGAAATGAGAGCATGGAAGAACATCTAGAAACATCAAACAGAGAAATATGAGCATGGAAGAACATTCAGGTATTTCAAACATAGAAATGAGAGCATGGAAGAACATTCAGGTATTTCAAACATAGAAATGAGAGCATGGAAGAACATTCAGGGACCTCAAATATAGAAATGAGAGCATGGAAGGACATTCTGATACATATACATAGAAATGAGAGCATGGAAGAACATTCAGATACCTCAAACATGTAAATGAGAGCATGAAAGAACATTCAGGTACCTCAAACATAGAAATGAGAGCATGGAAGAACATTCAGAAACCTCAAACATAGTAATGAGAGCAAGGAAGAACAGTCAGACACCTCAAACATAGAAATGAAAGAATGGCTGAACATTCAGATACCTCAAACATAGAAATGAGACCATGGCAGAACATTCAGATACTACAAACATAAAAATGAGAGCAAAGAAGAATATTCGGACACATCAAACATAGAAAAGTGAGCATGAAACAACATTAAGATCCCTCAGTCATAGAAATGAGAGCATGGTAAAACATTCAGATACCTCAAACATGTAAATGAGAGCATGGAAGAACATTTAGATATATCAAACATATAAATGAGAGTATGGACAAACTTCAGACACATCAAACATAGAAATGAGAGCATGGAAGAACATTAAGATACCTCAGTCATGGAAATGAGAGCATGGAAGAACAATCAGATACCTCAAACATAGAAATGAGAGCATAGAAGAACATTCAGATACCTCAAACATAGAAATGAGAGCATGGAAGAACATTCAGATACCTCAAACATAGAAATGAGAGCACAGAAGAACATTCAGATACATCAAACATAGAAATGAGAGCATGGAAGAACATTCAGATACATCAAAAATGTAAATGAGAGCATGGAAGAACATTCAGATACCTCAAACATAGAAATGAGAGCATGGCAGAACATTCAAATACATCAAACATAGAAATGAGAGCATAGAAGAACATTAAGATACCACTAACATAGAAATGAGAGCATGTAAGAACATTCAGATGCATCAAACATGTAAATAAGAGCATGGAAGAACATTCAGATACTTTAGAGATAGAAATGAGAGCATGGCAGAACATTCAGATACCTGAAACATATAAATAAGAGCATGGAAGAAAATTCAGATACATCAAACATATAATAAGAGCATGGCAGAACATTCAGATACCACAAACATAGAAATGAGAGCATGGAAGAACAGTCAGGTACCTCAAACATAGAAATGAGAGAATGAAAGAACATTCAGGTACCTCAAACATGGAAATGAGAGCATGGCAGAACTTTCAGATACCTCAAACATAAAAATGAGAGCAAAGAAGAATATTCGGACACATCAAACATAGAAAAGTGAGAAAAGAGAGCAAGGAAACACATTCAGGTACCTCAAATATAGAAATGAGAGCTTGGAAGAACGTTCAGGTATTTCAAACAAAGAAATGATAGCATGGAAGAACATTCAGGTAATTCAAACATAGACATGAGAGCATGGAAGAACATTCAGATAACTCAAATATAGAAATGAGAGCATGGAAGAACATTCAGACACCTCAAACATAAAAATGAGAGCATGGAAGAACATTCTGATACATATATATAGTAATGAGCGCATGGAAGAACATTCATATACCTCAAACATAGAAATGAGAGCATGGAAGAACATTCAGGTACCTCAAACATAGAAATGAGAGAATGAAAGAACATTCAGGTACCTCAAACATAGAAATGAGAGCATGGCAGAACTTTCAGATACCTCAAACATAGAAATGAGACCATGGCAAAACATTCAGATACTTCAAACATAGAAATGAGAGCATGGAAGAACATTAAGATACCTCAGTCATAGAAATGAGAGCATGGAAGAACATCTAGAAACATCAAACAGAGAAATATGAGCATGGAAGAACATTCAGGTATTTCAAACATAGAAATGAGAGCATGGAAGAACATTCAGGTATTTCAAACATAGAAATGAGAGCATGGAAGAACATTCAGGGACCTCAAATATAGAAATGAGAGCATGGAAGGACATTCTGATACATATACATAGAAATGAGAGCATGGAAGAACATTCAGATACCTCAAACATGTAAATGAGAGCATGAAAGAACATTCAGGTACCTCAAACATAGAAATGAGAGCATGGAAGAACATTCAGAAACCTCAAACATAGAAATGAGAGCAAGGAAGAACAGTCAGACACCTCAAACATAGAAATGAAAGAATGGCTGAACATTCAGATACCTCAAACATAGAAATGAGACCATGGCAGAACATTCAGATACTACAAACATAAAAATGAGAGCAAAGAAGAATATTCGGACACATCAAACATAGAAAAGTGAGCATGAAACAACATTAAGATCCCTCAGTCATAGAAATGAGAGCATGGTAAAACATTCAGATACCTCAAACATGTAAATGAGAGCATGGAAGAACATTTAGATATATCAAACATATAAATGAGAGTATGGACAAACTTCAGACACATCAAACATAGAAATGAGAGCATGGAAGAACATTAAGATACCTCAGTCATGGAAATGAGAGCATGGAAGAACATTCAGACATCTCAAACATAGAAATGAGAGCATAGAAAAACATTCAGATACCTCAAACATAGAAATGAGAGCATGGAAGAACATTCAGATACCTCAAACATAGAAATGAGAGCACAGAAGAACATTCAGATACATCAAACATAGAAATGAGAGCATGGAAGAACATTCAGATACATCAAAAATGTAAATGAGTGCATGGAAGAACATTCAGATACCTCAAACATAGAAATGAGAGCATGGCAGAACATTCAAATACATCAAACATAGAAATGAGAGCATAGAAGAACATTAAGATACCACTAATATAGAAATGAGAGCATGTAAGAACATTCAGATGCATCAAACATGTAAATAAGAGCATGGAAGAACATTCAGATACTTTAGAGATAGAAATGAGAGCATGGCAGAACATTCAGATACCTCAAACATATTAATAAGAGCATGGAAGAAAATTCAGATACATCAAACATATAATAAGAGCATGGCAGAACATTCAGATACCACAAACATAGAAATGAGAGCATGGAAGAACAGTCAGATACCTCAAACATAGAAATGAGCATTCAGATACCTCAAACATAAAAATGAAGCACGGAAGAACATTCAGAAACCTCAACGATAGAAATGAGAACATGGAAGAACATTCAGATGCATCAAACATAGTAATGAGAGCAAGGAAGAACATTCGGACCCATCAAACATAGGAATGAGAGCATGGAAGAACATTAAGATACCTCAGGCATAAAAATGAGAGCATGGAAGAACATTCAAATAAATCAAACATAGAAATGAGAGCATGGAAAAACATTCAGGTATTTCAGACATAGAAATGAGAGCATAGAAGAACATTCAGATACCTCAAACATGTAAATGAGAGCATGGAAGAACATTCAGATACCTCAAACATGTAAATGAGAGCACGAAAGAACATTCAAGTACCTCAAACATGGAAGATCATTCGGACACATCAAACATAGAAAAGAGAGCATGAAAGAACATTAAGATACCTCAGTCATAGAAATGAGAGCATGGAAGAACATTCAGATACATCAAACATAAAAATGAGAGCATGGAAGAACATTCAGTATTTCAAACATAGAAATGAGAGCATGGAAGAACATTTAGATGCATAAACATAGAAATGAGAGCATGGAAGAACATTGAGGTACCTCAAATATAGAAATGAGAGCGTGGAAGAACATTCAGATACATATACATAGAAATGAGAGCATGGAAGAACATTCAGATACCTCAAACAAGTATATGAGAGCATGAAAGAACATTCAGGTACCTCAAACATAGAAATGAGAGTATGGAAGAACATTCAGATAACTAAAATATAGAAATGAGAGCATGGAAGAACATTCAGATAACTCAAACATAGAAATGAGAGCATGGAAGAACATTCAGGTACATCAAACATAGAAATGAGAGCATGGAAGAACATTCAGATGCCTCAAACATAGAAATGAGATCATGGAAGAACATTCAGATAACTTAAACATAGAAATGAGAGCATGGAAGAACATGCTGGTACATCAAACATAGAAATGAGAGCATGGCAGAATATTCAGATACCTCAAACATGTAAATTAGAGCATGGTAGAACATTCAGATACCTCAAACATAGAAATAAGAGCATGGAAGAACATTCAGATACATCAAACATGTAAATGAGAGCATGGAAGAACATTCACATACCTCAAACATAGAAATGAGAGCACAGAACAACTTTCAGATACCTCAAACATAGAAGTGAGAGCAATGAAGAACATTCGGACACATCAAACATAGAAATGAGAGCATGGAAGGATATTAAGATACTTTAAACACATAAATGAGAACATGGAAGAGTATGCAGATACCTCAAACATGGAAATGAGAGCACTGAAGAACATTCATATACCTCAAACACAGAAATGAGAACTGCTGCAATTGGTACATTATATAAATGATCATTTTAGATGTGTACGAGAGTCCTTCATAAAAAGACTTTGCATTTTATAAATTTAATTATATTCATGTCATTTTTTTATGATTTTTGATGGTTTTTAGCTTATAGAGCTGATGTGATGGTGAGTTGTCCGTCCGTCGTCCGTCATTTAACTTTTGTCTTGTTTACGCGATATATTCGGATATTTACGAAACTTTGCCAGTGTATGTGTATCGATAAAAGCTCGGATGAGTTCGAAAACCAGGCAGATCGGATTAGTAACACCAGAGTTATGGCCATTGTATTGCTGAAAAATGCCATATTAAGCATTGTTTACATTCTAGCACCTTCATTTTGTATTTGATCTTTACGAAACTTTGCCAGTGTATTTATATTAATGGAAGCTCGGATAATTTGGAAAACCAGTTAGATCAAATTAGTAACACCAGAGTTATGGCCCTTGTTTTGCTGAAAAATACAATATTAAGCCTTGTTTACACTCTAGACACTCTAGCACCTTTATTTTGTATTTGATCTTTACGAAACTTTGCCAGTTAAGTGTATTGATATCAATGAAAACTCGGATGATTTCAAAACCCAGATCGGACCAGTAACACCGGAGTTATTGCCCCTGATTTTCTGAAATATGCAATAATTTAACACGATAGGGCCTTCATTTTTCATCCGATCTTTTTTAAACTTTACCAGATTGTTGATATCAATAAAAGCTCGGACGAGTTTGGGTCAAACTCATGGTTTCCGCTCAATAACTTCTGTTAGGAATGAGATATTGCGATGAAACTTTCAAGATAGGTAGCTTATATGGAAAGAAATGTCGAGGTTGCATTTGGGGGCCACTGGGGCTAAGGTCAAGGTCTCAGTTACTAAAAATAGAAAAATTGTTTCCGCTCAATAACATTTTGTTTGGAGTGAGATATTGTGACGAAACTTGCTGGATAGGTAGCTTCTGTGGAAAGAAAGGTTGGAATTGAAATTGGGGTCACTGGGTTCAAGGTCAAGGTTATTGTTACTTAAAATAGATAAATGGTTTCTGCTCAATAACTTTTGTTAGGAATGAAGTGTTGCAATGAAACTTGCAGGTATGTAGCTTATAAAGAATTGATGGTTGGGATTGCATTTGAGGCCACTGGGATCAAGGTCAAGGTCGCTGTTACTAAAAATAGAAAAATTGTTTCCGCTCAATAACGTTTGTTTGGAGTGAGATATTGTGACGAAACTTGCTGGATAGGTAGCTTCTGTGGAAAGAAAGGTTGGAATTGAAATTGGGGTCACTGGGTTCAAGGTCAAGGTTATTGTTACTTAAAATAGATAAATGGTTTCTGCTCAATAACTTTTGTTAGGAATGAAGTGTTGCAATGAAACTTGCAGGTATGTAGCTTATAAAGAATTGATGGTTGGGATTGCATTTGAGGCCACTGGGATCAAGGTCAAGGTCGCTGTTACTAAAAATAGAAAAATGGTTTCCGCTTAATAACTTTTGTTTGAAGTGAGATATTTTGACGAATCTTGCTGGATATGTATCTTCTGTGGAAAGGAATGTTGGCATTGAGATTGGGGTCACTGGGTTCAAGGTCGAGGACACTCTTATTAAAAATAGAAAAATGGTTTCTGATCAATAACTTTTGTTAGGAATAAGGTATTGCGATGAAACTTGCAGGGTATGTAAAATATACAGATAGGAGGATTGGGATTGCTTTTAGGGATACTGGGGTCAAGGTCAAAGGCACTGTAACTAATAAACGAAAAATGGTTTACTCTAAGTAACTTTTGTTATGAGTGATGTATTCGGACGAAACTTGCTGGGTAGGTAGCTTATATGGAAAGAAAGGTTGGTATTGCATTTGAGGCTACTGTATTCAATGACAAGGTCGCTGTTACTAAAAAATAGAAAAATGGTTTCGGCTCAATAACCCTTGTTATGTGTTACGAGTGAGGTACTACGGCGAAGCTTGCTGGGTTGGTAGCTTTTATGAAAAAAATGTTGGGATTGCATTCGGGGCCACTGGTTCAAGATCAATGTCACTGTTACTAAAAATATTAAAAAAAGGTGTCTGCTCAGTAACTCTTGTTATGAGTAAGTTATCGCAATTGTTGTTGAACCCGTTTACGGATCACGACTTAGCGATCAAAATGTCGTCCAGGTGTATGTGTGTCAGTTTGTCCGTCCGTTCGTTAGTCTGTGCGTCCGACTTTCATTTCTTAATATATTCTTTGTTAAATGCAGGATTTTCACCAAACTCCACCAAAATGTTCATTATGTGGATCCAACATCACATACACAATTTCGGGATGCTGCGACCTAATTTCAACGAAAAATATGTCACGTCCTGTCTCCGCTACGACATGTGTATCTATCTTTTTTTTTCAGGATTTTCACCAAACTTCACCAGGATGTTCCTTATATGCATCTAACATCATGTGCAAACTTTTGGGTCGTTGTGACATACTTTTGATGAAATTTAGGTCATGTCCGGTCTCCGCTACGACATGCGTATCTTTCTTTTTTCTCACAGGATTTTCACCAAACCTTTATAATAGGGCCTTCTAGTTTAAAAGAAGTATTGATGGGAATTTTAGGATGACAACCTAAGATAAAAGAGCCATTTTAGCCAAAAGAGCGTCCACAGACCCTCTTGGGGTGTTGTTATTTTTTGTCACGGAAACAATAAACATGAAAAATAAATATCAAAATAATGAAGAATAAACTTGAGAAAATTGCTTTCTAAAATTTTAGGCGGACATGTACAGGTGACGGGTATTAAAGTGAAATTGACATAGATCTATGTATAAGCTTTCGTCCCTTATTCAGTTACTCGCTGGATCAGGAGTAGCACTATGCCAAGAGAAACATGATGTCGTTATACTGTTTTGCATTTGTTTACATTGGGTTTGGCATATTTTAAGAAATTCGTGCTTTTTTTTATTTGTTTTTTAATGAAATGAATACCTGAATGCATAACATCCAAGAAATATATTCATATATTTAATTTATGCAGTGTTGACCATATATATTCGTTCACAATATTACTGGGATCATAAACCGTCACTTGTTTACAAATTTCGTATCACTTGAGGGGATGCTATCATTCTTGACTGCATAGTCGCTTCCTATTAGATATATTTTTTAATTGTTATGGGGTGGTACACAAAAAAGATTTAAACTGCCCATGACGGAACATTCTAGGCGGAATCGATTGTATTCATTTATTTTTACTTTCTTGTTACTAATGTTCGGTCTTATATCTAATATCTGTTGTTATATATTGAATTGGAAGGTTTCACATGGCGTCCGCGTCTACACGTTTAGAATCGGTGATCTATATTACTGTTTTATTCTACGGATGTCACGTTAATGCGTTTCAGCTGTCAATGCGTTTCAGAACACAAGTGAAAACGACTGTAAACATAAGTTATGTTAGCTACTCACGTGGAATTTTATTGCAAGAGGTAAAATTCCAAAGTGTACATACCCCCGTTAAAAGTTCTCAGATCGTCGGTTTCCTCAACGCTGGAGCCGTACACGTTACTTGCGTCAATCCAGGCTGTGATTTCATTAATCTGGTTCTGCAGTTTCGATCCTGGAACCGTTAGCAGAAAATAAGCAATCATATTAAAAGGACAAGCGACAATGTTGATGCTGTTCCATGCTTCATACAATTTTAGCCGTATAGCGGTTTTGTAGATCTAATTAAAATATAACAGTATAACAGCTTTTGGAAAGGGAAACACATAGAATACATAATATATTAAACATATTAGCTATAGCTATGGCAACCATTTGTTTACTGGTGAAAAAGAACAATAAGAATTTTCGAATCTCTTCTCTTTTTGGTTGTGGAGCGAATGTTTATGCAACATATTTGCAAATCATTTGGTAAATTCTGTGAATAAATGAAAAAAATGTTTGCAGGTTACAAAACACATTGAAATTTCGCTATCTACATATTTGTGTTATTGCGAGCACAAATTATAAAGTTAAGGAATTAGTCTCAATTCTTTCTGACTGTCCCTACATAGAAGAGGAACACCACTGAATACTATTATTAAACGTAATTTCGTTATATTCCCCAATGTATTTGAATAGCAACTGAGCCAGTGTTGAAGACTTTGCCATTGTGAAAGTCTTAAAGACGACATCTATCCGGTAAATATCCGGTAAATATGCAACGAGCGTGCGTTCATACTTACCGTCTTCGCATGTAAGAACGGTAAATGAGCGACGAGCATCCATACACAGTCCGTTTGTAAAGACGTCGTCACCGGCCGGAACGATGATAGGCATGCAAAATTTACTGCAAATAAATACATTTAACATAAATGTGAACTGCAGAACAATAACATTCAAGTAGTGAGATGTATAGTTATGGTTGTGTTGACTTATTTGCAAAACTTTGTAATTAATGTCAACAAACCAAACTGATACAAAACTAGAACTATCAATAAAAATTGTTAATACCCCTGCAAACCCGTACCCCACGATGATATGTGTATCTTTATTCCATACTTATGCTTCTCACACAGTTAGTAACTAGAAGGCCACGCCCTACGTGTCGGGCCCTATTATGAAGAAGTCCAGAGTTATGATATGACCAACATCAATGTTAATCAGAAGAGATATTTGCTCCTTGCATACTTATTATTTAATTTATGTCATTAACAGTAGGGGATGCACATCTTAGCAGAAAACGGGCGATACCTATATTTCGTAAAAAGTAGGCCACAGCGACCCACAATTTTGCACATGATGTTAGATGCATATAAGGAACATTGCGATGCTGTAGCGAAAAACGGGCATGACCTATATTCCTAAAAGGTAGGTCACAGTGACCTGGAACAGAACAAGACGACGATATGCGCATAAATCACCTCAAACTGATGATGTACGTAAAGTTTCGTGAAAATGAATCCATTGATGGGCGTACAATTTCAAAAGTGCCTTCCTGGAGTCTCATGTATGTTTAAAGAATTAACCCACCAAATTACGGCAAACTGTGTATCAAAACTCTGTTCAGGTCATATAATAATGTATATGTGCCTAATAAAAGTACAGGTTTATTCACGGGGTTTGAAAATACCCGTGATTGAATATGCATAAAATGAATTAGGAGTTGGTAACTCTTAACAAGACGCTCCAGTTTTATTATTTGGTCTTGCTGGTTTAATTGTTTATATTGTGTCTATAGAGTTTGGATTCTCAAAATATGTATGTTATATATATACATCGCTGTCGGCGAGTTTAGTCACAAACGGTATATACATTTTATAAAGGCCCATAACTCTCTGATTCATATTTGTTTAAATATTTCCCTTTGAAAAAGGTTTAACCTGGAACTTAACCTTACCAACGATGGACATATATGCCCCGCTAGGCGGTGCTCTATTTTTTTAATCCGTGAACATTTGGTGGCTGTCTTGGATTTGGCAGCCAGATTGGAAAAACTATTAACTTGTCATTAATAAAAAAAACAGTCAGTACGTCATGTTTTGTGAATACGCCAAATTGTCAAAACGGTTAGTTTTTATAAGTTTTATTTATTTATTTTTGGCAGCCATCTTGGATTTGACAGTTATATCTCCAATCTCCACGCAGAGTTATCGTTCCTTGCACTCACAAATATCTCTGCTAACTACTAAATTACAAGATTTTGTTAAAACCTGTTAAATTGGAATATGTTTGCCTGAAACTTATTTATTTTTTGTGTAAATATAATTTTCAGAATATCTTCAGATTAGATGTTGCAAGATTTGAAATAATGCATGAAAACAATTTAGTTTTAATCGGGACTATTTTACTACAAAAAGAAAACGTACTTAGGTCTCCTCAATCGAACGCATATGTAAACATTTCAAACCGAAGCTCGATAGCAGAAAATTACTAAAAAAAAATAACTCATAGAAATAAAAATTGAAATTATTTAATATAGGTCTATATTTTATCTTTGCAGATGACGTAAAAGGATTTATTATAAACATCGTCATAACTTTTTTGAATAATCACGTGACCTTACCGTTCGCCCTACTTCCTTTTGACGTTGACAGAGTCAAATGAGGAACGAGTGTACTCTGGGTAGAGATTGTTGTATATCAATATAACCGCTGTGCAATGTTTCATGCTTACCAAACCTCACAATTCTTCCATTGCTGGACTATTTATGACACGGATGAAGAAAAGTAAGTGCTTAATATGTATATCAGACATAAAATAATGGCGTTTCCCTTGGCAACGAATAATATTCGTCAGTTGCTGAGGTTTTGCGTTCTACAGTGGAATGTGCACAGGTTGCGTAAATAAAAAAAACTACGAGGTAGCTATCGGACTGAAGTTTTTTCCGACAATGTGTTCGAAATGAGGAAGGAATTATTCTAAGCTGTTTTGATGAATACTTACGCTTTAACACGTTTCGCACAACAGTTTTTTTTCCCAACTGATCCTGAAATAAGTCAAAATCGTAATTTACCTTAGCATAAATACTAAACTAAACTCCGAACACTCATCAATAGTCTTCATACTCTCGTATAGAAGTTTCGTATGTTTAACCGTATTCCAACATTACTGAACAAATTATTTTAGGATGAGCTATTTTCAAACTTGGTGCACGTGCAACTCCAATTTTCATTAAAATGGCCGATGTTTATGAAAATTTATTGCATTTAATATCTGCATTTTACGATGTGAAAGGTGAACTTATATTCCAATTACAAGTTTTTGAGTGTAGGGATTTCCCTTTTCATGCTAAATCTGAAAGGTTTATGTAAAGGATCTGAAAAGGCACTTGATATACTTTCTTACTTTTTGCCTTTCCAAAAATCTTTCTTCTAACTTTCCTATTTTTCCAATACTTTTTTCTTTTCTACCGCCACAGGGAGCACCTCCGTGGTCAAGGGATTGAATAAGTTGCCTTGTAAACCTTCTCGCCCCTCACCGTTGTGGGTTCGAATCCCACTGGAAGCTCAACTTGTAAGTGAGAAAGTGTTGATTTGTACGGATGGCTGAAGGATTACGTGGACTGTCTGCTTCCACCACAAAAAAATCAACCATCATACATAGCCTAACATTGCTTAAAAATGACATTAAACACCAAACTAACAATCTACCGCCACAGTTAAGTTATGGCCAATTGTGAAAGAGATTACTTTAAGCTACAAAGACTATATTTTATCTGGTAGTTTCATTTCAACGAACATCGAACAAGTCTTATTTTTTTTAGCCAGAAATCGATATATATTATTTAGAGTTCATACAGGTAACTCTATCGATAAATATACAATTTCCGATTGCATTTCATAAAAACTAATTGCCAGGAATGGGATTTAAACCAGGATCTTAGCGAGATCGCGAGAATGCGAAATAAATCTCGCATTCTCGCCGTATTCTACAATGAAAAAAATGCGAGGATTGCAAATCAAACTTCGTGCAAACCTCGCGATTTTATTCTAACTAGATTCCGTGAATAAGTAATATTTTTCTTGTTTTCGCCCTCTGGTAAAAACGCTAGGTCTGCTAACCCAAACATCGCGTAATTCTCGCGATTTTTATCATTGTATAATAGGCCGTGAATACTGTTGGGCCATTGCGATCTCGCGTTTTCAATTTCACGAGATTTCGAGATTGCGAAATAAATTTCGCATTCTCGTCCTGTTCTGCATTGAAAATAACGCGAAGTTTGCAAGCCAAACTTCGTACAAACCTCATTTTGACGAGATCGCGAGAATACGAAATCAATCTCGCATTCTCGCCGTATTCTACAATGAAAAAAAAACGCGAGGATTGCAATCAAACTTCGATCGTGCAAACCTCGCGATTTTATATCAGCCTATTCTACAATGAACAAATCGCGAGAATTGCGCGATGTTTGGGTTAGCAAACTTCACGTTTTTACCAGAGAGCGAAAACAAGAATAATATTACTTATTTTTGGAATCTAGTCAGAATAAAATCGCGAGGATTGCACGAAGTTTGATTTGCAATCCTCGCGGTTTTTTCATTGTAGAATAGACCGATATTACATCGAGAGATTTGCAAACTTAGCGGGTTTTTTCATGTAGAATAGGACGAGAATGCGAAATCTCTAACCCTAAATTTCGTACATAAGGACCTTGTTACGGAATCCTGTTAGGGCCATCGCGATCTCGCGTTTTCAATTTCGCGAGATTGCGAGATTGCGAAATAAACTTCGCAATCCCGTCCTATTCTCCAAACTTCGTGCAAACCTCGCGATTTTATCACGTTTTCATTTGGACGAGATCGCGAGAATGCATTCTCGCCGTATTCTACAATAAAAAAAAAACGCGGGATTTGCAAATCAAACTTCGTGCAAACCTCGCGCTTTTATATCGGCCTATTGTACGACGAAAAGAAAGCGAGAATTACGCGAAGTTTGAGTTAGCAAACCTCGCGTTTTTTTCTCCGATGTACCAGAGGGCAAAGACAAGAAAACATATTTCTTATTCTCGTAATCTAATAAGAATAGAATTGCGAGGTTTGCACGAAGTTTGATTTGCAATCCTCGCGTTGTTTTAATTGTACAATATGCCGATATAAAATCGCAAGGTTTGCACGAAGTTTAACTGCAAATCTCGCGGGGTTTTTTCATTGTAGAATACGGCGAGAATGCAAGATTTATTTCGCATTCTCGCAATCTCGTCCAAATGAAAACGTAATAAAATCGCGAGGTTTGCACGATGTTTAGCTTGCAAATTTTGCGTTTTTTTCAAGGTAGAATAGGACGAGAATGCGAAATTTATTTCGCAATCTCGCGAAATTGAAAGCGCGAGATCGCGATGGCCCTAACAGGATGCCGTACCTTGTAAAGAATCCCTCATGATACAGCTCTGCTATCTTCCTACTTAACAAAGGTACTCTTACCGTCTGGTGTCTTTATTATATCATGAGTCATAAATTGCCCAAATTGGAAAGCCATGACTGATAGATCGCTGCTCGCTGGTGTTTCTGCTTTAGTGTACTTGTGGATATTGTTGCTGATAGTCCGAGCCGATGGAAGATTGACTTTTTTCCCCTTAATTTGTGTTGCACTATGCTTACGAGGGTTTTTCCACTTGTCTGAAAGTACAAATAAAACAGACACTAGAACATAATTCTATTCTCAGTATTGATATCTATTCATAAAAAATACTTTCCGACGTCTTGCTTTATAATTATTGTTCTCTTCTGTTCAATATATCATAAAGGATAATAAGTTGGCATGAGACCAGATCTGACGAAATAGTCTAGGTACACTTACCATTTCTGAAAAGTGAAACAAACTTTCACAGTATGACCAATGGTTCTTGAGAAGCAGGTTTTATACAAGTTTGCCTATACATATTTTTATATACTCCTTTGGACCTAAAGGGCAAGCATATTCCCCCGCCCCGCCCCGTCCCGCCACGCCCCGCCCCCTCCACCACCACCTACCACCCAAACACCGGCCCCACTCTCCCTAAAACGATCTAAGTGCAATAACTGATATAAAAATGATAAATTGAAAAATCTTTTCCTTTGCTATTGTGTTCACACATACATGATTACTCACAATTATCGAATGCATGTTACCCATCAATACTCACGATTATCGTATGCGTCTAGTACCCCTTATTACTCACGATTACTGTATGCGTCTAGTATCTATATTAATTTTAATCACGATTATCGTATGTGCCTGCCACCCATCATTACTCACGATTATCGTATGCGACTAGTACCCATCATTACTCACGATTACTGTATCGCCTAGCACCCATCATTACTCACGATTATCGTATGCGACTAGTACCCATCATTACTCACGATTACTGTATGGCCTAGCACCCATCATTACTCACGATTACTGTATGCGTCTAGTACCCATTATTACTCACGATTATCGTTATATGTCTGCCACCCATCATTACTCACGATTATCGAATGTGTCTAGTATCCATCATTATTCACGAGTACTGTATGTGTTTGCCACTCATCATTACTCACGATTATCGTTATGTCTGCCACCCATCATTACTCACGATTATCGTATGTGTCTAGTATCCATCATTACTCACGATTATCGTATGTGTCTGGTACTCATCACTACTCACGATTATCGTATGCATATGGTACCAATCATTACTCATGAATATCATATTCGTCGTGTACCCATCATTACTCACGATTATCGTAGATGTCTGGTATCCATAGTTACTCATTATTATCGTATGTGTCTAGTACCCATCATTACTCATGCTTATCATATGCGTCTAATACCTATCATTACTCACGATTATCGTATGCATATGGTACCCATCCTTACTCCCGATTATCGTATGCGTCTGGTACCCATCATTACTCACGATTATCGTATGTGTCTAGTACCCATCATTACTCATGATTATCGTATGCGTCTGGTACCCATCATTACTCACGATTATCGTATGTATATGGTACCCATCGTTACTTCCAAATATTGTTTGTGTCTAGTACCCATCATTTCTCCTGATTATCGTATGCGTCTGGTAGCCATCATTACTCACAATTATCGTATGCGTCAGGTCCCAATCATTACGCACGACTATCGTATGCATATGGAACCCATCATTACTTCCGAATATCGTTTGTGTCTAGTACCCATCATTACTCATGATTATTGTATGCGTCTGGTACCCATCATTACTCACGATTATTGTATGCGTCTGGTATCCATCATTACTCAAAAATATCGTATGCGTCGTTTACCCATCATTACTCACGAGTGTCGTATGGGTCGTATACCGATCATAACTCCCGAGTATTTTATGTGTCTGATATCAATCATTACTCACGCTTATGTATGCGTCCATTACCTATCATTACTGACGATTATCATATGCGTCTAGTACCCATTTATACTCACGAATATTGAATGCGTCGTGTACCCATCATTACTCACGATTATCATGTGCGTCTAGTACCCATCTATACTCACGATTAACGTATGTGTCTGGTACCCCATCTATACTCACGAATAGTGAATGCGTCGTGTACCCATCATTACTCACGATTGTCGTATGTGTCTAGTACACATCATTCACGATTATCGTATGCGTCTAGTACCCATCATTACTCACGATTATCGTATGCATATGGTACCCATCATTACTCCCGATTATCGTGTGAGTCTAGTTCTCATCATTACTCACGATTATCGTATTTGTCTGGTACTCATCATTAATCACGAATAGTGAATGCGTCGTGTACCCATCATTACTCACGACTATTGTATGTGTCTGGTACTCATCATTAATCCCGAATAGTGAATGCGTCGTGTACCCATCATTACTCACGACTATCGTATGTGTCTGGTACTCATCATTAATCACGAATAGTGAATGCGTCGTGTACCTATCATTACTCACGATTATCGTATGTGTCTGGTACTCATCATTAATCACGAATAGTCAATGCGTCGTGTACCCATCATTACTCACGATTATTGTATGCATCTGGTACCCATAATTACTCACGATTACGGTATGAATGTTACCCATCATTATTAACGATGGTCGTATGTGTCTAGTACCCATCATTAATCCGGAGTATTTTATGCGTTAAGTACCCATCATTATTCACGATTATCGTATGTGTCTGGTACCCATCATTACTCACGAATATCGTATGAGTCGTGTACCTATCATTACTCACGATTATTGTATGCATCTGGTACCCATAATTACTCACGATTACGGTATGAATGTTACCCATCATTATTAACGATGGTTGAATGTGTCTGGTATCCATCATTATTCACGATTATCGTATGTGTCTGGTACCCATAATTACTCACGAACATCGTATGTGTCTGATACCCATCATTACTCACGCTTATGTAAGCGTCCATTACACATCATTACTCACGATTATCATATGCGTCTAGTACCCATTTATACTCACGAATATTGAATGCGTCGTGTACCCATCATTACTCACGATTATCGTATGCGTCTGGTACCCATCATTAATCATGATTATCGTATGCGTCTGGTACCCATCATTACTCACGATTATCGTATGTATATGGTTCCCATTGTTACTCCCGAATATTGTTTATGTCTAGTACCCATCATTACTCATGATTATCGTATGCGTCTGGTACCCATCTTTACTCACAATTATCGTATGCGTCAGGTACTCATCATTACTCCTGATTATCGTATGCGTCTGGTAGCCATCATTACTCACAATTATCGTATGCGTCAGGTCCCCATCATTACGCACGACTATCGTATGCATATGGAACCCATCATTACTTCCGAATATCGTTTGTGTCTAGTACCAATCATTACTCATGATTATCGTATGCGTCTGGTACCCATCATTATTCACGATTATTGTATGCGTCTGGTATCCATCATTACTCAAAAATATCGTATGCGTCGTGTACCAATCATTACTCACGAGTGTCGTATGGGTCGTATACCTATCATTACTCCCGAGTCTTTTATGTGTCTGATATCTATCATTACTCACGATTATGTATGCGTCCATTACCCATCATTACTCACGATTATCATATGCGTCTAGTACCCATTTATACTCACGAATATTGAATGCGTCGTGTACCCATCATTACTCACGATTATCGTAGATGTCTGGTGTTCATAGTTACTCATTATTATCGTATGTGTCTAGTACCCATCATTACTCATGCTTATCGTATGCGTCTAATACCTATCATTACTCACGATTATCGTATGCATATGGTACCCATCATTACTCACGATTATCGTATGCGTCTGGTACCCATCATTACTCACGATTATCGTATGTGTCTAGTACCCATCATTACTCATTATTATCGTATGCGTCTGGTACCCATCATTACTCACGATTATCGTATGTATATGGTACCCATCGTTACTCCCGGATATTGTTTGTGTCTAGTACCCATCATTACTCCTGATTATCGTATGCGTCTGGTACCCATCATTACTCACAATTATCGTATGCGTCAGGTCCCCATCATTACGCACGACTATCGTATGCATATGGAACCCATCATTACTTCCGAATATCGTTTGTGTCTAGTACCCATCATTACTCCGGAGTATTTATGCGTTAAGTACCCATCATTATTCACGATTATCGTATGTGTCTGGTACCCATAATTACTCACGAATATCGTGTGGGTCGTGTACCTATCATTACTCACGATTATTGTATGCATTTGGTACCCATAATTACTCACGATTACGGTATGAATGTTACCCATCATTATTAACGATGATTGTATGTGTCTGGTACTCATCATTATTCACGATTATCGTATGTGTCTGGTACCCATAATTACTCACGAACATCGTATGTGTCTGATACCCATCATTACTCACGATTATGTATGCGTCCATTACCCATCATTACTCACGATTATCATATGCGTCTAGTACCCATTTATACTCACGAATATTGAATGCGTCGTGTACCCATCATTACTCACGATTATCGTATGCGTCTAGTAGCCATTTATACTCACGAATATTAAATGCGTCGTGTACCCATCATTACTCACGATTATCTTATGCGTCTAGTACCCATATATACTCACGTTTAACGTATGTGTCTAGTACCTCATCTATACTCACGAATAGTGAATGCGTCGTGTACCCATCATTACTCACGATTATCACAGGTGTCTAGTACCCATCACTCACGATTATCCTATGCGTCTAGTACCCATCATTACTCACGATTATCGTATACGTCTGGTACTCATGATTAATCACGAATAGTGAATTATTCGTGTACCCGTCATTACTCACGATTATCGTATGTGTCTAGTACCCATCATTACTCCCGAGTATTTTATGTGTCTGGTACTCATCATTAATCACGATTATCGTATGTGTCTAGTATCAATCATTACTCACGATTATCGTTTGCGTCGAGTACTCATTATTATTCACGACTATTGTATTTGTCTAGTACCCATCACTCACGATTATCCTATGCGTCTAGTACCCATCATTACTCATGATTATTGTATGCATCTGGTACTCATAATTACTCACGATTACTGTATGGATGTAACCCATCATTATTAACGATTATTGTATGTGTCTGATACCCATCATTACTCACGATTATCGTATGCGTCTGGTAGACATCATTACTCACGATTATCGTATGCATATGGTACCCATCATTACTCCCGATTATCGTATGTGTCTAGTACCCATCATTACTCACGATTATCGTATACGTCTGGTACCCATCATTACTTACGATTACCGTATGTGTCTGGTACCCATCACCACTTACGAATATTGTATGCATCTCGTACCCATCATTCCTAACGATTATCATATGCGTCTGATAGCCATCATTAATTATGATTATTGTATGCATCTGGTACCCATCATTACTTACGATTATCATATGCATTACTTATGATTATTGTATGCATCTGGTACCCATGATTACTTACGATTATCATAATTATGCGTCTGGTATCCATCCTTACTTATTATTATTGTATGCATCTGGTATCCTTGCTACTTACGATTATCGTCTGCCTCTGGCACCCTTCATTAGTCACGATTATTGTATGCTGGTACCCATTGCTACTCACAATTATCTTATGCGTCTGGTACCCATCATTACTCACGATTATCATATGCGTCTGGTACCCATCATTACTCACGATTAACATAAGCGTCTGGAACCCATCGTTGATGCTGTTGCATTGCCATCCCCCATCGTGCAGTCATGGTGTTAAACAGATTGTTGCAGCTTCCGTTGGCAGTCCTGAACTCTTTGCCATCTACAAGCACTGTTTCGTTACAGTTCATTGTTAAAGAACAATGCTCATCTTGGATTGCCCTTGTCGAGAGCTCTAGGTCGTGCAGTTCACGAAGAAGATCGTCATCCTTACCTCCGGATCTATATCATAACACAGACATTTATATAAATATATATATCATAAAGACATACTATACATCGGTAAAACAAGTTAGTTCTATGCCAATGACCGTGTTGCTCCACAACATACATATTCTAAGATTCAGATGCTCTGAAGAAGATAACATGTTTTATTTAAAGGTCCATCGCTACAATGCAACTGTCTGTAGATAAGCTGAGTTGTGTGATTGTGTGTGTGTGTGTGTGTGTGTGGTTCTAAGGTTTATAGTCCCTCCGCCAACATACTCAATGAGCCTTAGGGCTCACCGAGATGGGTACAACAGAGTCTGGACTGTAGATAAGCTAAGTTTCTGAGTATTTTACTCATACTTTTTTTACAAAAAAACTCAGTTTTTTAAAACTGTGAGTATCGTTACTCATCAACCTGCTACAAATACTCTAAACTTTTAAAAAATGTGAGTATTATATTTGTATGTATTGTCCTGTGAAAGAGTTTGCCTGATGAAAATTGTTCCAAGCATGTGTCTAATATTAAGGGCATATAGTGTTCCTTTTGTTTTTACTTAACTTCCATTTAATTAGAACAGTTATTTATTTTAAAATGTGTTAATTCACATCCATTTTGAAAGTATAAACTATTTAAAGAAATTGTTGAGTTTGAACGAGTTCCTTTTTACTCATTAATTTTGAATCTGATGAGTAAATACTCATTGTACCCAAAAAGTATCTACAGTTCTGCCGTAGTCATTATAGAACAATAGACTACTGTTCTATAATAACCACGGTACCAACCATATATTAAGTTATTAACAGGACTATATTAGTTTTATCATACGCTTTCATTTGCAAATGTGGTTATATTTTTCAAACAATCTTAAACGTTAAAGTTAAGCTTATCCTTAATCCAGTTACTCCTTATCATACTTTTTTGTGCATTACTTTCATCAGCCAAGTTTGAAACGACAACAGAGACTAAATAGATACATATATATGCTTCTTTGCATACAAGGCTGTTTGAGTTGACCACGTGTTAATTGGCTTGTAATGATGATCTAAAAGTCAATACTTACGCCAAAAACAAAGCATCAACCTGGGCATTAAGTCTGTCTATTTTTTGGTTAGTTTCCTCAAGTCGCCTTAACATACTCTTGCCCGGTGCGTTGAACGCTCTCATCTGCCCGGAAGAAGTCATGCCAGGCATGGTCGCTTTAAAGATATAATGTTATTTATTAGATTTAACATAACTTGAAGTGAAGAGAGGTACAATTCAGAATAATTAAACTTCTTCTCTTCAATTTAATTAAACCTCTCTTCGATTGAATTAGACATCTCCTCAAATAATTAAAGAGAGGTTCAATTAACTGAGTTTATGTTAATTTGGCGTTCCATAGCAAAAATGAGATATTGGGTCCTATAGAAACAACAGCGTCCAAACGTAATGGCATCGTAGGTCCGCACTGTACTGCAAACAAAGAGCAATATTTAACTAATTATATAATGAAAAAGATAAAATACAACAGAAAGGGTGGTGAAGACAGGGTTACCGACTTGGAACGGTCAGTAGGCAATAAGGCCTAGAGGTTAGCTTGAATCTATTTAAGTGTACACAATCTTCGCTATTATCCTGTCTTCAGCGCCCAAATAGACAAGACAGTGTAAACAAAACTACATCCCATCAAAAGGAATTAAAATGTCATATTATACAATAGTTAAAAACAAAAACAAACAAACAACTAGAGGTTGTTTTAAGTAAAAAAAAGATGTCTCCAACTGGGGAAAATGCCATAAATCCGCAAAAAAATCATTCACGTGGAACACAAAGATAATATGCGCAACTAGGCTTGGTACTGAACATCCTTGCCAAGTTTCGTCGAATTCCGGCTAGGATTCAGGAGAACTAGTCTGGAGAAATAGTGTGTATTAAAACCTTTAAAGGGCCATAACGACAAAAAGTTCCCCGGCCATGTTTTGTTTCATGAAATGTTTATGTTTATTTAAATCGAAATCAAGACACAACATTTATCATATACTTCCCTAGAAATATGTTGTTTTTGAATATACGATACAACATAGATCTAGCTAGTCATATTAATCAGGATTTCGTTGCCGGGCAATAAAGCTTTATCACACGCATGAAATACAGGATCGAGAATATTCATTCTGGGATTGATTCTAATATTTTGTCATTGAAAACACCTCGTCTAGTAAAGTTCTAAGAGACAGACATATAACTGAAGTTCATCTTCTACCTTCTTAGAACATAGTTTAAAAATTCTTTCTTCTCGTGGGAATTTATTGTATCTCCAATACAGTTTCAATTTTTAGCTTTAATGGGCCGATATTTTCAGTTTCGTTTAGGTATGAAACCACTAATTATTTTCCCATAGACACCAATGTTAAAGTGTCACATATTAATGATTTGCTGCAAATTCAACTCAAGTATGAATAATGCAGCAGTGTAATGTTCATAAAGAAAACTTTTCCACTTGAAAAATCACCAGAAAAGGTGGCGTCACAAGACATGTAAGAAAGTTTTTTACTAAAAAAGATCAAGGGTACAGCTGTTTTCATTGATTGACTGTTTTCATTGTTCACAAAGTGTAAGCAAAGAGTCGAAATTTCGAAAATGTTCATCTGTGATCCAGTAAAACCTATTAATACGCTTCTTATACATACAACCACAAAATCGAATAGAAATTGGCAGTTTTCCCCTACTTATAATTGCCATTTCCATCGAAAAAGGAGGGATTACTTTTTATTATAGGAACTACATTCGACTACACCTCGGAGGCTTACATGTAACAAGAGATGTTCGTAAAACATATATCCCCCCCCCCCCCCCCCCCCCCCCCCCCCCCTTCAACATCCATGACACAAACATTACGACACAAACATTACTGCCAAGTTTTGAGTGCCAGCTGTTTTTGAGTCATGGAAGCCAAGCAATTTTGATTGAGTTTTCACATATACATAGTGTATCATTGGCAGTTATCCTTATATATATGTATGTAGGTATTTTACCTTTAGCTTTATTTTACCTTTAGCTTTAGCTAAAAAAAAAAAGTTTTAAAAAATAACAAGCAATTTTTAGTGATTTTTCTTTACAAGTTTTGTTACCATGGAAACCACATTTCTTATGCTATGCGAATCTACCCAAAGGGGGAGGTGTATAACAACACCATGAGACAAACATTCTTGCCAAGTTTGGCATTTGTAGTGCCAGCTGTTCTTGAGTTATCACGAAGACAAGCGATCTTTAGTGATTTTTACAATTTTTGTTACCATGGCAACCACATTTCTTATGCGAATCTACCCAAAACGGGAGGTGCACAACTACACCATGACACAAACATTCCTGCCGAGTTTCGAGTTTGTAGTTTAAGCTGTTCTTGAGTTATCGCGAAGACAAGAAGAAAAGGGGAGGTGCACAACTAGACCATGACACAAACATTCCTGCCAAGTTCGAGTTTGTAGTGCCAGCCGTTCTTGAGTTATCGCAAAGACAAGAAGATTTTGGGATGGACCGACCGACCGACAGACCGACCGACCGACCACATTTCTTACGTGAAACTACCCAAAAGGGGAGGTGCACAACTAGACCATGACACAAACATTCCTGCCAGGTTTCGAATTTGTAGTGCAAGCCGTTCTTGCAAAGACAAGAAGATTTCGGGATGGACCGACCGACCGACCGACCGACCGACCAACCGACCGACCGACAGACCGACATTATACCCCGCCCCCTTTCGGTGGTGCTTGGTAAGTATGTGTGCCAAGGTGCCTTGGTTTTGTTGCTCATGATAGCTTTACTGCATTTAACCAGGGTCTTGTATGTGTCAGATTTCACCTCATCTCTGAGAATTGTTCTGATAGTTTTCGAGGTAGTCCCATTATTTAATCATTTGGTATTAGTGGGAATCGTCAATCAAATTTAAACGGATTTATAACTATTGTTACATTATATCGTTCATATTGAAACTATGTCAGCAAGAATAAGGAAAGCCTCGTAAATTATATATCTAAAATTACCGTTGCATTTAATACAAAAACCCTTGCATCGTGTTTATCGCCTAAAATAAGTAATGTCATCAGTTGTTTTTATCATATTAGACCATATGATAGTTTGCGCCACGCACAAAAGTGAAATGAAAGTAAATTGTGTTGGTTAAATTTCAATATTTATTACAACTATGCGTGTCAACTACGTAATTTGGGTAGAAAATGTCACTTAATATGATGTAAGGTTGTAAAAAAACACAAAAACACAGGAATTTTTCAGTTTGTTTTGACTTAGGACACCTAGAGTTTTTCTACCTACGCGCTATAAAAACGAGTTTTATTTTTTAAAAAAAACACACTACAAGGCATTTTTTTTTTGAAAGACACAGTCATAACGTTATTCAAACACTATGCTTCCTTGCTTTCGATACATGGCTTTAAAGACCTCGGATAGCAATGTTCACGCTTTACTGAGGATGGGTCTATTATAAACCAACTAACAGCTGACGTGGTATACCCACTTACAACTGACATTATAAACGCACTTATAACTGACATTATATACCTTCTTACAATTGATATTATAATTGAATTGAATGTTGTTTAACGGCTCATCAACACAGTATATGTAATTTAAAGCCGCTCCAGACAGGGGGAAGGATACATAGGAATCCGGGAACCGTGCTCTACTCTTATTATCGAGTAGATTCCTATGGTTCTTTAACGTGCTCGGATAATAGACCGATACACGGGACCGCCCGGTTTACGTCCCCATCCGACGGACGAGACTAAGGCAAAGTGTCTTGCCCAAGACCACACTGATTAAACTCAGTAGCACACGGAGGATTGAACCCGGGTACTCCGGTTTAAAATCCTCCGCGCTGATATTATAAACGCACTTTCTACTCATATTATGTATCCACCTACAATTAACGTTATATACACACTTACACCTGACATTATATACCCACTTACATCTGACATTATATAACCACTTACATCTGACATTATATACCCACTTACATCTGACATTATATACCCACTTACATCTGACATTATATACCCACTTACAACTGACATTATATACCCACTTACATCTGATATTATATACCCACTTACAACTGACATTATATATCAACTCACACCGGATATTATATACTCACTTACATCTGACATTATATACCCACTTACAACTGACATTATATACCCACTTACACCTGACATTACATACCCACTCACAACTGACGTTATATACCCACTTACTTCTGACATTATATACGCACTTACAACTGACATTCTATACCCACTTACACCTGACATTACATACCCACTCACAAATGACATTATATACCCACTTACAACTGACATTATACACCCACTTACAACTGACATTATATACCCACTTACATCTGACATTATATACCCACTTCCAACTGACATTATATACCCACTTATAACAGACATTATATACTCACTTACAACTGACATTATATACCCTCTTACATCTGACATTATATACCCACGTACAACTGACATTACATACCCACTACATCTGACATTATATACCCACTTACATCTGACATTATATACCCACTTACATCTGACATTATATACCCACTTACATCTGACATTATATACCCACTTACAACTGACATTATATACCCACTTACAACTGACGTTATATATCCACTTACAACTGACATTATATACCCACTTACAACAGACGTTTACATCTGACATTATATACCCACTTACATCTGACGTTATATACTCACTTACAACTGACGTTATATACACACTTACATTTGACGTTATATACCCACTTACATCTGACGTTATATATCCACTTACAACTGACGTTATATACCCACTTACAACTGACGTTATATACCAATTTACATCTGACATTATATACCCACTTAAAACTGACGTTATATATCCACTTACAACTGACATTATATACCCACTTACAACTGACGTTTACATCTGATATTATATACCCACTTACATCTGACGTTATATACCCACTAACAACTGACGTTATATACCCACTTACATCTGACATTATATACACACTTAGATCTGACACAAAAAAACACATTTACATCTGACATTATATACCCACTCACAACTGACATTATATACCCACTTACATCAGACATTATATACCCACTTACAACTGACATTATATACTCGCTCACCTGACATTATATACTCACCTACATCATCTGACATTATATACCCACTTACAACTGACATTATATACGCACGTACAACTGACATTATATACCCTCTTACAACTGACATTATATGCCCACTTACAACTGACATTATATACCCACTTACAACATACATTATATACCCACTTACATCTGACATTATATACCAACGTACAACAGAAATTATATACCGACTTACAACTGTCATTCTATACCCAGTTACAACTGACGTTATATACTCACTTACATCTGACGTGATATACCCACATACATCTGACATCATTTACACACTTACATCTGACATTATATACCCACTTACAACTGACGTTATATACCCACTTACAACTGACGTTATATACCCACTTACAACTGACGTTATATACCCACTTACATCTGACGTAATATACCCACTTACATCTGACATTATATACCCACTTACAAGAGACATTGTATACCAACTTACAACTGACGTTATATACCCACTTAAATCTGACATTATATACCCACATACAACTGACGTTATATACCCACTTACATCTGACGTTATATATACCCACTTACAACTGACGTTATACACTCACTTACATCTGACGTTATATACTCACTTACAACTGACGTTAATATCCACTTACAACAGACATTATATACTCAATTACAACTGACATTATATACCCACTTACACCTGACATTATATACCCACTTACAACTGACGTTTACATCTGACATTATATACGCACTTACAACTGACATTATATACCCACTTACACCTGACATTACATACCCACTCACAATTGACATTATATACCCACTTACAACTGACATTATACACCCACCTACAACTAACATTATATACCCACTTACATCTGACATTATATACCCACTTACAACTGACATTATATACCCACTTACAACAGACATTATATACTCACTTACAACTGACATTATATACCCTCTTACATTGATATACTCACGTACAACTGACATTATATACCCACTACATCTGACAATATATACCCACTTACATCTGACATTAAATACCCACTTACATCTGACATTATATACCCACTTACATCTGACATTATATACCCACTTACAACTGACATTATATACCCACTTACAACTGACGTTATATATCCACTTACAACTGACATTATATACCCACTTACAACTGACGTTTACATCTGACATTATATACCCACTTACATCTAACGTTATATACTCACTTACAACTGACGTTATATACACACTGACATCTGACGTTATATACCAACTTACATCTGACGTTACATATCCACTTACAACTGACGTTATATACCCACATACAACTGACGTTATATACCAATTTACATCTGACATTATATACCCACTTATAACTGACGTTATATATCCACTTACAACTGACATCATATACCCACTTACAACTGACGCTTACATCTAACATTATATACCCACTTACATCTGACGTTATATACTCACTAACAACTGACGTTATATACCCACATACATCTGACATTATATACCCACTTACAACTGACATTATATACCCACTTACAACTGATGTTATATACCCTCTTATATCTGACGTTATATACCCATTTACATATGACATTATAAACCCACGTACAACTGAAATCATATACCGACTTACAACTGACATTCTATACCCACTTACAACTGACGTTATATACTCACTTACATCTGACGTGATATACCCACTTACATCTGACATCATATACCCACTTACAACTGACATTATATACCCACTTACACCTGACATTACATACCCACTCACAACTGACGTTATATACCCACTTACTTCTGACATTATATACGCACTTACAACTGACATTCTATACCCACTTACACCTGACATTAAATACCCACTCACAAATGACATTATATACCCACTTACAACTGACATTATACACCCACTTACAACTGACATTATATACCCACTAACATCTGACATTATATACCCACTTCCAACTGACATTATATACCCACTTATAACAGACATTATATACTCACTTACAACTGACATTATATACCCTCTTACATCTGACATTATATACCCACGTACAACTGACATTACATACCCACTACATCTGACATTATATACCCACTTACATCTGACATTATATACCCACTTACATCTGACATTATATACCCACTTACATCTGACATTATATACCCACTTACAACTGACATTATATACCCACTTACAACTGACGTTATATATCCACTTACAACTGACATTATATACCCACTTACAACAGACGTTTACATCTGACATTATATACCCACTTACATCTGACGTTATATACTCACTTACAACTGACGTTATATACACACTTACATTTGACGTTATATACCCACTTACATCTGACGTTATATATCCACTTACAACTGACGTTATATACCCACTTACAACTGACGTTATATACCAATTTACATCTGACATTATATACCCACTTAAAACTGACGTTATATATCCACTTACAACTGACATTATATACCCACTTACAACTGACGTTTACATCTGATATTATATACCCACTTACATCTGACGTTATATACCCACTAACAACTGACGTTATATACCCACTTACATCTGACATTATATACCCACTTAGATCTGACACAAAAAAAAACATTTACATCTGACATTATATACCCACTCACAACTGACATTATATACCCACTTACATCAGACATTATATACCCACTTACAACTGACATTATATACTCGCTCACCTGACATTATATACTCACCTACATCATCTGACATTATATACCCACTTACAACTGACATTATATACGCACGTACAACTGACATTATATACCCTCTTACAACTGACATTATATGCCCACTTACAACTGACATTATATACCCACTTACAACATACATTATATACCCACTTACATCTGACATTATATACCAACGTACAACAGAAATTATATACCGACTTACAACTGTCATTCTATACCCAGTTACAACTGACGTTATATACTCACTTACATCTGACGTGATATACCCACATACATCTGACATCATTTACACACTTACATCTGACATTATATACCCACTTACAACTGACGTTATATACCCACTTACAACTGACGTTATATACCCACTTACATCTGACGTAATATACCCACTTACATCTGACATTATATACCCACTTACAAGAGACATTGTATACCAACTTACAACTGATGTAATGTACCCACTTAAATCTGACATTATATACCCACATACAACTGACGTTATATACCCACTTACATCTGACGTTATATATACCCACTTACAACTGACGTTATACACTCACTTACATCTGACGTTATATACTCACTTACAACTGACGTTAATACCCACTTACAACAGACAGTATATACTCAATTACAACTGACATTATATACCCACTTACACCTGACATTATATACCCACTTACAACTGATATTATATACCCACTTACAACATACATTATATACTCACTTACAACTGACATTATATACCAACTTAAATCTGATATTATAAACCCACTTGGAAATTGACTTTATATACCCACTTACACCTGACATTACATACCCACTCACAACTGACATTATATACCCACTTACTTCTGCCATTATATACGCACTTACAACTGACATTATATACCCACTTACACCTGACATTACATACCCACTCACAATTGACATTATATATCCAATTACAACTGACATTATACACCCACCTACAACTAACATTATATACCCACTTACATCTGACATTATATACCCACTTACAACTGACATTATATACCCACTTACAACAGACATTATATACTCACTTACAACTGACATTATATACCCTCTTACATTGATATACTCACATACAACTGACATTATATACCCACTACATCTGACAATATATACCCACTTACATCTGACATTAAATACCCACTTACATCTGACATTATATACCCACTTACATCTGACATTATATACCCACTTACAACTGACATTATATACCTACTTACAACTGACATTATATATCCACTTACAACTGACATTATATACCCACTTACAACTGACGTTTACATCTGACATTATATACCCACTTACATCTAACGTTATATACTCACTTACAACTGACGTTATATACACACTGACATCTGACGTTATATACCAACTTACATCTGACGTTATATATCCACTTACAACTGACGTTATATACCCACATACAACTGACGTTATATACCAATTTACATCTGACATTATATACCCACTTACAACTGACGTTATATATCCACTTACAACTGACATCATATACCCACTTACAACTGACGCTTACATCTAACATTATATACCCACTTACATCTGACGTTATATACCCACTAACAACTGACGTTATATACCCACATACATCGGACATTATATACCCACTTACAACTGACATTATATACCCACTTACAACTGATGTTATATACCCTCTTATATCTGACGTTATATACCCACGTACAACTGAAATCATATACCGACTTACAACTGACATTCTATACCCACTTACAACTGACGTTATATACTCACTTACATCTGACGTGATATACCCACTTACATCTGACATCATATACCCACTTACAACTGACGTTATATACCCACTTACAACTGACGTTATATACCCACTTACATCTGACGTAATATACCCACTTACATCTGACATTATATACCCACTTACAAGAGACATTGTATACCCACTTACAACTGACGTTATATACCCACTTAAATCTGACATTATATACCCACATACAAACTGACGTTATATACCCACTTACATCTGACGTTATATACCCACTTACAACTGACGTCATATACCCACTTACAACTGACGTTAATACCCACTTACAACAGACATTATATACTCAATTACAACTGACATTATATACCCACTTACATCTGACATTATATACCCACTTACAACTGATATTATATACCCACTTACAACAGACATTATATACTCACTTACAACTGACATTATATACCCTCTTACATCTGACATTATATACCCACGTACAACTGACAATATATACCCACTACATCTGACATTATAAACCCACTTACATCTGACATTATATACCCACTTACATCTGACATTATACACCCACTTAGACATTATACACCCACTTAAATCTGACATTATAAACCCACTTACAACTGACATTATATAAACCCACTTACACATGACGTTATATATCCACTTACAACTGACATTATATAACCCACTTACAACTGACGTTAAATCGACTTATATACCCACTTACATCTGACGTTATATACCCTCACTGACATTAAACCCACTTACATCTAACATTCATACTCACTCATAATCCACAACTGACATTATATACCACTTACTACAGACATTATATTATTATACCCACTTACAACTGACTATTATATACTCACTTACATCTGACATTATATACCCACTTACAACTGACATTATATACCCACGTACAACTGACATTATATACCCACTTATAACTGACATTTTTATACCCACTTACAACTATCATTATATACCCACTTTCATCTGACGTTACATACCCACTTACAACAGTCATTATATACTCACTTATATCTGACATTATTACCCACTTACATCTGACATTATATACCCACTTACAACAGATATTATAGACCCACTTACAACTGACATTATAAACCCTCTTACATCTGACATTATATACCCACTTACAAACTGACATTATACACCACTTATAACTGACGTTATATACCCACTTACAACTGACATTATATACCCACTTACAAGAGACATGTATACCCACTTACAACTGACGTTATATACCCACTTAAAGCTGACATTATATACCCACATATAACTGACGTTATATACCCAATTACATCTGACGTTATATATCCACGTACAACTGACATTATATATACCCACTTACAACTGACGTTAAATCTGACATTATATACCCACTGACATCTGACGTTATATACCCACTTACAACTGACATTATATACCCACTTACATCTGACATTATATACTCACTTACATCTCACATTATATACCCACTCACAACTGACATTATATACCCACTTACAACTGACATTATATACCGACTTACAACGGACGTTATATACCCACTTACAACAGACGTTATATATCCACTTACAACTGACATTATATACCCACTTACAACTGACGTTAAATCTGACATTATATACCCACTTACATCTGACGTTATATACCCACTTACAACTGACATTATATACCCACTTACATCTGACATTATATACCCACTTACAACTATCATTATATACCCACTTTCATCTGACGTTACATACCCACTTACAACAGTCATTATATACCCACTTATATCTGACATTATTACCCACTTACATCTGACATTATATACCCACTTACAACAGATAGTATAGACCCACTTACAACTGACATTATATACCCTCTTACATCTGACATTATATACCCACTTACAACTGACATTATACACCCACTTATAACTGACGTTATATACCCACTTACAATTGACATTATATACCCACTTACAAGAGACATTGTATACCCACTTACAACTGACGTTATATACCCACTTAAATCTGACATTATATACCCACATACAACTGACGTTATATACCCAATTACATCTGACGTTATATACCGACTTACAACGGACGTTATATACCCACTTACAACTGACGTTATATATCCACTTACAACTGACATTATATACCCACTTACAACTGACGTTAAATCTGACATTATATACCCACTTACATCTGACGTTATATACCCACTTACAACTGACATTATATACCCACTTACATCTGACATTATATACTCACTTACATCTCACATTATATACCCACTCACAACTGACATTATATACCCACTTACTACAGACATTATATTATTATACCCACTTACAACTGACATTATATACTCACTTACATCTGACATTATATACCCACTTACAACTGACATTATATACCCACGTACAACAGAAATTATATACCGACTTACAACTGTCATTCTATACCCAGTTACAACTGACGTTATATACTCACTTACATCTGACGTGATATACCCACATACATCTGACATCATTTACACACTTACATCTGACATTATATACCCACTTACAACTGACGTTATATACCCACTTACAACTGACATCATATACCCACTTACAACTGACGCTTACATCTAACATTTTTTACACACTTACATCTGACATTATATACCCACTTACATCTGACATTATATACCCACTTACAACGGACGTTATATACCCACTAACATCTGACATTATATACCCACTTACAACGGACGTTATATACCCACTTACATCTGACGTTATATACCGACTTACAACTGACGTTAATACCCACTTACAACAGACAGTATATACTCAATTACAACTGACGTAATATACCTACTTACATCTGACATTATATACCCACTTACAACTGACATTATATACCAACTTACAACAGACATTATATACTCACTTACAACTGACATTATATACCCTCTTACATCTGACATTATATACCCACGTACAACTGACATTATATACCCACTACATCTGACATTATATACCCACTAACAACTGACGTTATATATCCACTTACAACTGACATTATATACCCACTTACAACTGACGTTTACATCTGACATTATATACCCACTTACATCTGACGTTATATACCCACTTACAACTGACATTATATACCCACTTACATCTGACATTATATACCCACTTACATCTGACATTATATACCCACTCACATCTGACATTATATACCCACTCACAACTAACATTATAGACCCACTTACATCAGACAATATATACCCACTTACAACTGACATTATATACTCACTTACATCTGACATTATATACCCACTTACATCTGACGTTATATAACCACTTACATCTGACGTTATATACCCACTTACATCTGACATTATCTACCCACTTACATCTGACGTTATATACCCACTTACATCTGACATTATATACCCACTTACATCTGACGTTATATACCCACTTACATCTGACGTTATATACCCACTTACATCTGACATTATATACCCACTTACATCTGACATTATATACCCACTTACATCTGACGTTATATACCCACTTACATCTGACGTTATATACCCACTTACATCTGACATTATATACCCACTTACATCTGACATTATATACCCACTTACATCTGACGTTATATACCCACTTACATCTGACGTTATATACCCACTTACATCTGACGTTATATACCCACCTACATCTGACGTTATATACCCACTTACATCTGACATTATATACCCACTTACATCTGACTTTATATACCCACTTACATCTGACATTATATACCCTCTTACATCTGACATTATATACCCACTTACATCTGACATTATATACCCACTTACATCTGACGTTATAAACCCACTTACATCTGACATTATATACCCACTTACATCTGACATTATATACCCACTTACATCTGACATTATATACCCACTTACATCTGACATTATATACCCACTTACATCTGACATCTGACATTATATGCACACTTACAACTGACATTATATAACCACTTACATCTGACATTATATACCCACTTACATCTGACATTATATACCCACTTACATCTGACGTTATATAACCACTTACATCTGACGTTATATACCCACTTACATCTGACATCTGACATTATATGCACACTTACAACTGACATTATATACCCACTTACATCTGACATTATATACCCACTTACATCTGACATTATATACCCACTTACATCTGACGTTATATAACCACTTACATCTGACGTTATATACCCACTTACATCTGACATTATCTACCCACTTACATCTGACGTTATATACCCACTTACATCAGACATTATATACCCACTTACATCTGACGTTATATACCCACTTACATCTGACGTTATATACCCACTTACATCTGACATTATATACCCACTTACATCTGACATTATATACCCACTTACATCTGACGTTATATACCCACTTACATCTGACGTTATATACCCACTTACATCTGACGTTATATACCCACTTACATCTGACATTATATACCCACTTACATCTGACGTTATATACCCACTTACATCTGACATTATATACCCACTTACATCTGACATTATATACCCACTTACATCTGACGTTATATACCCACTTACATCTGACATTATATACCCACCTACATCTGACGTTATATACCCACTTACATCTGACATTATATACCCACTTACATCTGACTTTATATACCCACTTACATCTGACATTATATACCCACTTACATCTGACATTATATACCCACTTACATCTGACATTATATACCCACTTACATCTGACGTTATAAACCCACTTACATCTGACATTATATACCCACTTACATCTGACATTATATACCCACTTACATCTGACATTATATACCCACTTACATCTGACATCTGACATTATATGCACACTTACAACTGACATTATATAACCACTTACATCTGACATTATATACCCACTTACATCTGACGTTATATACCCACTTACATCTGACATTATATACCCACTTACATCTGACATTATATACCCACTTACATCTGACATCTGACAGTATATGCACACTTACAACTGACATTATATAACCACTTACATCTGACATTATATACCCACTTACATCTGACGTTATATACCCACTTACATCTGACATTATATACCCACTTACATCTGACATTATATACCCACTTACATCTGACGTTATATACCCAAGTACATTTGACATTATATACCCACTTACAACTGATATTATATACCCACTTAAAACTGATATTATATACCCACTTACATCTGACATTATATACACACTTACAACTGACGTTATATACCCACTTACATCTGACATCTGACATTATATGCACACTTACAACTGACATTATATAACCACTTACATCTGACATTATATACCCACTTACATCTGACGTTAAATACCCACTTACATCTGACATTATATACCCAATTACATTTGACATTATATACTTACATCTGACATCTGACATTATATGCACACTTACAACTGACATTATATAACCACTTACATCTGACATTATATACCCACTTACATCTGACGTTATATACCCACTTACATCTGACATTATATACCCACTTACATCTGACATTATATACCCACTTACATCTGACATCTGACATTATATGCACACTTACAACTGACATTATATAACCACTAACATCTGACATTATATACCCACTTACATCTGACGTTATATACCCACTTACATCTGACATTATATACCCACTTACATCTGACATTATATACCCACTTACATCTGACATCTGACATTATATGCACACTTACATCTGACATCTGACATTATATACCCACTTACATCTGACATCTGACATTATATGCACACTTACAACTGACATTATATAACCACTTACATCTGACATTATATACCCACTTACATCTGACGTTATATACCCACTTACATCTGACATTATATACCCAAGTACATTTGACATTATATACCCACTTACAACTGATATTATATACCCACTTAAAACTGATATTATATACCCACTTACATCTGACATTATATACACACTTACAACTGACGTTATATACCCACTTACATCTGACATCTGACATTATATGCACACTTACAACTGACATTATATACCCACTTACATCTGACATTATATACCCACTTACATCTGACATTATATACCCACTTACATCTGACGTTATATAACCACTTATATCTGACGTTATATACCCACTTACATCTGACATTATCTACCCACTTACATCTGACGTTATATACCCACTTACATCTGACATTATATACCCACTTACATCTGACGTTATATACCCACTTACATCTGACGTTATATACCCACTTACATCTGACATTATATACCCACTTACATCTGACATTATATACCCACTTACATCTGACGTTATATACCCACTTACATCTGACGTTATATACCCACTTACATCTGACGTTATATACCCACTTACATCTGACATTATATACCCACTTACATCTGACGTTATATACCCACTTACATCTGACATTATATACCCACTTACATCTGACATTATATACCCACTTACATCTGACGTTATATACCCACTTACATCTGACGTTATATACCCACCTACATCTGACGTTATATACCCACTTACATCTGACATTATATACCCACTTACATCTGACTTTATATACCCACTTACATCTGACATTATATACCCACTTACATCTGACATTATATACCCACTTACATCTGACATTATATACCCACTTACATCTGACGTTATAAACCCACTTACATCTGACATTATATACCCACTTACATCTGACATTATATACCCACTTACATCTGACATCTGACATTATATGCACACTTACAACTGACATTATATAACCACTTACATCTGACATTATATACCCACTTACATCTGACGTTATATACCCACTTACATCTGACATTATATACCCACTTACATCTGACATTATATACCCACTTACATCTGACATCTGACATTATATGCACACTTACAACTGACATTATATAACCACTTACATCTGACATTATATACCCACTTACATCTGACGTTATATACCCACTTACATCTGACATTATATACCCACTTACATCTGACATTATATACCCACTTACATCTGACGTTATATACCCAAGTACATTTGACATTATATACCCACTTACAACTGATATTATATACCCACTTAAAACTGATATTATATACCCACTTACATCTGACATTATATACACACTTACAACTGACGTTATATACCCACTTACATCTGACATCTGACATTATATGCACACTTACAACTGACATTATATAACCACTTACATCTGACATTATATACCCACTTACATCTGACGTTAAATACCCACTTACATCTGACATTATATACCCAATTACATTTGACATTATATACTTACATCTGACATCTGACATTATATGCACACTTACAACTGACATTATATAACCACTTACATCTGACATTATATACCCACTTACATCTGACGTTATATACCCACTTACATCTGACATTATATACCCACTTACATCTGACATTATATACCCACTTACATCTGACATCTGACATTATATGCACACTTACAACTGACATTATATAACCACTAACATCTGACATTATATACCCACTTACATCTGACGTTATATACCCACTTACATCTGACATTATATACCCACTTACATCTGACATTATATACCCACTTACATCTGACATCTGACATTATATGCACACTTACATCTGACATCTGACATTATATACCCACTTACATCTGACATCTGACATTATATGCACACTTACAACTGACATTATATAACCACTTACATCTGACATTATATACAAACTTACATCTGACGTTATATACCCACTTACATCTGACATTATATACCCAAGTACATTTGACATTATATACCCACTTACAACTGATAGTATATACCCACTTAAAACTGATATTATATACCCACTTATATCTGACATTATATACACACTTACAACTGACGTTATATACCCACTTACATCTGACATCTGACATTATATGCACACTTACAACTGACATTATATAACCACTTACATCTGACATTATATACCCACTTACAAGTAACATTATATACCCACTTACATCTGACGTTATATAAACACTTACAGCTGACGTTATATACCCACTTACAAGACGTTATATACCCACTTATAACTGACATTATATACCCACTTACATCTGACATTATATACCCACTTACATCTGACTTTATATACCCACTTACATCTGACATTATATACCCACTTACATCTGACATTATATACCCACTTACATCTGACATTATATACCCACTTACATCTGACGTTATAAACCCACTTACATCTGACATTATATACCCACTTACATCTGACATTATATACCCACTTACATCTGACATTATATACCCACTTACATCTGACATTATATACCCACTTACATCTGACATCTGACATTATATGCACACTTACAACTGACATTATATAACCACTTACATCTGACATTATATACCTACTTACATCTGACATTATATACCCACTTACATCTGACGTTATATAACCACTTACATCTGACGTTATATACCCACTTACATCTGACATCTGACATTATATGCACACTTACAACTGACATTATATACCCACTTACATCTGACATTATATACCCACTTACATCTGACATTATATACCCACTTACATCTGACGTTATATAACCACTTACATCTGACGTTATATACCCACTTACATCTGACATTATCTACCCACTTACATCTGACGTTATATACCCACTTACATCTGACATTATATACCCACTTACATCTGACGTTATATACCCACTTACATCTGACGTTATATACCCACTTACATCTGACGTTATATACCCACTTACATCTGACATTATATACCCACTTACATCTGACGTTATATACCCATTTACATCTGACGTTATATACCCACTTACATCTGACATTATATACCCACTTACATCTGACATTATATACCCACTTACATCTGACGTTATATACCCACTTACATCTGACATTATATACCCACTAACATCTGACATTATATACCCACTTACATCTGACGTTATATACCCACCTACATCTGACGTTATATACCCACTTACATCTGACATTATATACCCACTTACATCTGACTTTATATACCCACTTACATCTGAAATTATATACCCACTTACATCTGACATTATATACCCACTTACATCTGACATTATATACCCACTTACATCTGACGTTATAAACCCACTTACATCTGACATTATATACCCACTTACATCTGACATTATATACCCACTTACATCTGACATTATATACCCACTTACATCTGACATTATATACCCACTTACATCTGACATCTGACATTATATGCACACTTACAACTGACATTATATAACCACTTACATCTGACATTATATACCCACTTACATCTGACGTTATATACCCACTTACATCTGACATTATATACCCACTTACATCTGACATTATATACCCACTTACATCTGACATCTGACATTATATGCACACTTACAACTGACATTATATAACCACTTACATCTGACATTATATACCCACTTACATCTGACGTTATATACCCACTTACATCTGACATTATATACCCACTTACATCTGACATTATATACCCACTTACATCTGACATCTGACATTATATGCACACTTACATCTGACATCTGACATTATATACCCACTTACATCTGACATCTGACATTATATGCACACTTACAACTGACATTATATAACCACTTACATCTGACATTATATACCCACTTACATCTGACGTTATATACCCACTTACATCTGACATTATATACCCAAGTACATTTGACATTATATACCCACTTACAACTGATATTATATACCCACTTAAAACTGATATTATATACCCACTTACATCTGACATTATATACACACTTACAACTGACGTTATATACCCACTTACATCTGACATCTGACATTATATGCACACTTACAACTGACATTATATAACCACTTACATCTGACATTATATACCCACTTACATCTGACGTTAAATACCCACTTACATCTGACATTATATACCCAATTACATTTGACATTATATACTTACATCTGACATCTGACATTATATGCACACTTACAACTGACATTATATAACCACTTACATCTGACATTATATACCAACTTACATCTGACGTTATATACCCACTTACATCTGACATTATATACCCACTTACATCTGACATTATATACCCACTTACATCTGACATCTGACATTATATGCACACTTACAACTGACATTATATACCCACTTACATCTGACGTTATAAACCCACTTACATCTGACATTATATACCCACTTACATCTGACATTATATACCCACTTACATCTGACATTATATACCCACTTACATCTGACATCTGACATTATATGCACACTTACAACTGACATTATATAACCACTTACATCTGACATTATATACCCACTTACATCTGACGTTATATAAACACTTACAGCTGACGTTATATACCCACTTACAAGACGTTATATACCCACTTATAACTGACATTATATACCCACTTACATCTGACATTATATACCCACTTACATCTGACTTTATATACCCACTTACATCTGACATTATATACCCACTTACATCTGACATTATATACCCACTTACATCTGACATTATATACCCACTTACATCTGACGTTATAAACCCACTTACATCTGACATTATATACCCACTTACATCTGACATTATATACCCACTTACATCTGACATTATATACCCACTTACATCTGACATTATATACCCACTTACATCTGACATCTGACATTATATGCACACTTACAACTGACATTATATAACCACTTACATCTGACATTATATACCTACTTACATCTGACATTATATACCCACTTACATCTGACGTTATATAACCACTTACATCTGACGTTATATACCCACTTACATCTGACATCTGACATTATATGCACACTTACAACTGACATTATATACCCACTTACATCTGACATTATATACCCACTTACATCTGACATTATATACCCACTTACATCTGACGTTATATAACCACTTACATCTGACGTTATATACCCACTTACATCTGACATTATCTACCCACTTACATCTGACGTTATATACCCACTTACATCTGACATTATATACCCACTTACATCTGACGTTATATACCCACTTACATCTGACGTTATATACCCACTTACATCTGACGTTATATACCCACTTACATCTGACATTATATACCCACTTACATCTGACGTTATATACCCATTTACATCTGACGTTATATACCCACTTACATCTGACATTATATACCCACTTACATCTGACATTATATACCCACTTACATCTGACGTTATATACCCACTTACATCTGACATTATATACCCACTAACATCTGACATTATATACCCACTTACATCTGACGTTATATACCCACCTACATCTGACGTTATATACCCACTTACATCTGACATTATATACCCACTTACATCTGACTTTATATACCCACTTACATCTGAAATTATATACCCACTTACATCTGACATTATATACCCACTTACATCTGACATTATATACCCACTTACATCTGACGTTATAAACCCACTTACATCTGACATTATATACCCACTTACATCTGACATTATATACCCACTTACATCTGACATTATATACCCACTTACATCTGACATTATATACCCACTTACATCTGACATCTGACATTATATGCACACTTACAACTGACATTATATAACCACTTACATCTGACATTATATACCCACTTACATCTGACGTTATATACCCACTTACATCTGACATTATATACCCACTTACATCTGACATTATATACCCACTTACATCTGACATCTGACATTATATGCACACTTACAACTGACATTATATAACCACTTACATCTGACATTATATACCCACTTACATCTGACGTTATATACCCACTTACATCTGACATTATATACCCACTTACATCTGACATTATATACCCACTTACATCTGACATCTGACATTATATGCACACTTACATCTGACATCTGACATTATATACCCACTTACATCTGACATCTGACATTATATGCACACTTACAACTGACATTATATAACCACTTACATCTGACATTATATACCCACTTACATCTGACGTTATATACCCACTTACATCTGACATTATATACCCAAGTACATTTGACATTATATACCCACTTACAACTGATATTATATACCCACTTAAAACTGATATTATATACCCACTTACATCTGACATTATATACACACTTACAACTGACGTTATATACCCACTTACATCTGACATCTGACATTATATGCACACTTACAACTGACATTATATAACCACTTACATCTGACATTATATACCCACTTACATCTGACGTTAAATACCCACTTACATCTGACATTATATACCCAATTACATTTGACATTATATACTTACATCTGACATCTGACATTATATGCACACTTACAACTGACATTATATAACCACTTACATCTGACATTATATACCAACTTACATCTGACGTTATATACCCACTTACATCTGACATTATATACCCACTTACATCTGACATTATATACCCACTTACATCTGACATCTGACATTATATGCACACTTACAACTGACATTATATAACCACTTACATCTGACATTATATACCCACTTACATCTGACGTTATATACCCACTTACATATGACATTATATACCCACTTACATCTGACATTATATACCCACTTACATCTGACATCTGACATTATATGCACACTTACATCTGACATCTGACATTATATACCCACTTACATCTGACATCTGACATTATATACACACTTACAACTGATATTATATACCCACTTAAAACTGATATTATATACCCACTTACATCTGACATTATATACACACTTACAACTGACGTTATATACCCACTTACATCTGACATCTGACATTATATGCACACTTACAACTGACATTATATAACCACTTACATCTGACATTATATACCCACTTACATCTGACGTTAAATACCCACTTACATCTGACATTATATACCCAATTACATTTGACATTATATACTTACAACTGATATTATATACCCACTTAAAACTGATATTATATACCCTCTTACATCTGACATTATATACACACTTACAACTGACGTTATATACCCACTTACAACAGAAGTTATATACCCACTTACATCTGACGTTATATACCCACTTACAACTGACGTTATATACCCACTTAAATCTGACATTATATACCAACTTACAACTGACGTTATATACCGACTTACATTTGACGTTATATACCCACTTACATCTGACATTATATACCCACTTACAACTGACATTATATACCCACTTACAACTGACATTATATACCCACTTACATCTGACGTTATATACCCACTTACAACTGACGTTATATATCCACTTACAACAGACGTTATATACCTACTTACAACTGACGTTATATACCAACTTACATTTGACGTTATATACCCACTTACAACTGACATTATATACCCATTTACATCTGGCATTATATACCCACTTACAAGTAACATTATATACCCACTTACATCTGACGTTATATAAACACTTACAGCTGACGTTATATACCCACTTACAAAAGACGTTATATACCCACTTATAACTGACATTATATACCAACTTACAACTGACATTATATACTCACTTACAACTAACGTTATTTACCCACTCACATCTGACGTTATATACCCACTTACAACTGACGTTACATACCCACTTACATCTGACGTTATATACCCACTTACAACTGACATTATATACCCACTTACAACTGACATTAAATACCCACTTACATCTGACATTATATACCCACTTAAAACTGACATTATATACCCACTTACATCTGATATTATATACCCACTTACAACTGACGTTATATACCCACTTACAACTGACATTATATACCCACTTACAACTGACATTATATACCCACTTACATCTGACGTTATATACCCACTTACAACTGACGTTATATACCCACTTACAACAGACGTTATATACCCACTTACAACTGACGTTATATACCCACTTACATCTAACATTATATACCCAATTACATTTGACATTATATTCCCACTTACAACTGATATTATATACCCACTTAAAACTGATATTATATACCCACTTACATATGACATTATATACACACTTACAACTGACGGTATATAACCACTTACATCTGACATTATATACCCAATTACATTTGACATTATATACCCACTTACAACTGATATTATATACCCACTTAAAACTGATATTATATACCCACTTACATCTGACATTATATACACACTTACGACTGACGTTATATACCCACTTACAACTGACATTATATACCCACTTACAACAGAAGTTATATACCCACTTACATCTGACGTTATATACCCACTTACAACTGACGTTATATACCCACTTACATCTTACATTATATACCAACTTACAACTGACGTTATATACCGACTTACATTTGACGTTATATACCCACTTACATCTGACATTATATACCCACTTACAACTGACATTATATACCCACTTACAACTGACATTATATACCCACTTACATCTGACGTTATATACCCACTTACAACTGACGTTATATACCCACTTACAACTGACGTTATATACCCACTTACAACAGACGTTATATACCCACTTACAACTGACGTTATATACCCACTTACATTTGACGTTATATACCCACTTACAACTGACATTATATACCCATTTACATCTGGCATTATATACCCACTTACAAGTAACATTATATACCCACTTACATCTGACGTTATATAAATACTTACAGCTGACGTTATATACCCACTTACAACAGACGTTATATACCCACTTATAACTGACATTATATATCAACTTACAACTGACATTATATACTCACTTACAACTAACGTTATTTACCCACTTACAACTGACGTTACATACCCACTTACATCTGACGTTATATACCTACTTACATCTGACATTATATACCCACTTACAACTGACATTATATACCCACTTACATCTGACATTATATACCCACTTAAAACTGACATTATATACCCACTTAAAACTGACATTATATACCCACTAACATCTGATATTATATACCCACTTACAACTGACGGTATATACCCACTTACAACTGACATTATATACCCACATACAACTGACATTATATACCCACTTACATCTGAAGTTATATACCAACTTACAACTGACGTTATATACCCACTTACAACAGACGTTATATACCCACTTACAACTGACGTTATATACCCACTTACATTTGACGTTATATACCCACTTACAACTGACATTATATACCCACTTACATCTGACATTATATACCCACTTACAAGTAACATTATATACCCACTTACATCTTACGTTATATAAACACTTACAGCAGACGTTATATACCCACTTACAACAGACGTTATATACCCACTTATAACTGACATTGTATACCCACTTACAACTGACATTATATACTCACTTACAACTAACGTTATATACCCACTTACATCTGACGTTATATACCCACTTACAACAGACGTTACATACCCACATACATCTGACGTTATATACCCACTTACATCTGACATTATATACCCACCTACAACTGACATTATATACCCACTTACATCTGACATTATTTACCCACTTACAACTGACATTATATACTCACTTACAACTAACGTTATATACCCACTTACATATGACGTTATATACCCACTTATAACTGACGTTACATACCCACTTACATCTGACGTTATATACCCACTTACATCTGACATTATATACCCACTTACAATTGACATTATATACCCACTTACATCTGACATTATATACCCACTTAAAACTGACATTATATACCCACTTAAAACTGACATTATATACACTCTTGCATCTGACATTATATACACACTTGAAACTGACATTATATACCCACTTACATCTGATATTATATACCCACTTACAACAGACATTATATACCCACTTACATCTGACATTATATACCCACTTCAAACTGATATTATATACCCACTTAAAACTGATCATATATACCCACTTACATCTGACATTATATACCCTCTTACAACTGATATTATACACCGACTTACATCTGACATAATATACAAAAATATAACTGATATTATATGCCCACTTACATCTGACATTATATACCCACTTAAAACTGACATTATATACCCACTTACATCTGACATTATATACACACTTACAACTGATATTATATACCCACTTAAAACTGATATTATATACCCACTGACATCTGACATTATATACACACTTACAACTGACATTATATACCCACTTACATCTGACATTATATACCCACTTACATCTGACGTTATACGCCCACTTACATCTGACATTATATACCCAATTACATTTGACATTATATACCCACTTAAAACTGATATTATATACCCACGTAAAACTGATATTATATACCCACTTACATCTGACATTATATACACACTTACAACTGACGTTATATACCCACTCACATCTGACATCTGACACTATATACACACTTACAACTGACATTATATACCCACTTAAATCTGACATTATATACCCACTTACATCTGACGTTATATACCCACTTACATCTGACATTATATACCCAATTACATTTAAACATTATATACCCACTTACAACTGATATTATATACCCCACTTAAAACTGATATTATATACCCACTTACATCTGACATTATATACACACTTACAACTGACATTATATACCCACTTACATTTGACATTGGTATACCCACTTACAACTGACATTATATAACCCACTTACATCTGACATTATATACCCACTTACAAGTAACATTATTATACCCACCTTACATCTGACGTTATATAAACACTTACAGCTGACGTTATATACCCACTTACAAGACGTTATATACCCGCTTATAACTGACATTAATATACCCACTTACAACTGACATTATAATACTGACTTACAACTAACGTTATATACCCACTTACATCTGACGTTAATATACCCACCTTACAACTGACGTTATATACCCACTTACATCTGACATTATTTACCCACTTACATCTGACCATTATATACCCACTTACAACTGACCATTTATATACCCACTTTACATCTGACATTATATACTCACTTAAAACTGACATTATATACCCACTTAAAAAACTGACATTTATATACCCACTTACTTCTGATATTATATACCCACTTACAACTGACATTATATACCCACTTACATCTGGACATTAATATACCCCACTTAAAACTGACATATATATACCCCTCTAACATCTGATATTATATACCCACTTACAATTGACACAATATACCCACTTACATCTGACATTATATACCCACTTCAAACTGATATTATATACCCACTTCAAACTGATATTATAATACCCACTTACATCTGACATAATATATCCACTTACAACTGATATTATACACCCACTTACATCTGACATTATATACACAAATATAACTGATATTATATACCCACTTACATCTGACATTATAGACCCACTTACAACTAACATTATTTACCCACTTACATCTGACGTTTATATACCCACTTACAACTTGACATTAATATACCCACTTACAAACTAAACATTATATACCCTCTTACAACTGATATTATACACCCACTTACATCTGACATAATATACAAAAATATAACTGATATTATATGCCCACTTACATCTGACATTATATACCCACTTAAAACTGACATTATATACCCACTTACAAACTGACATTATATACACACTTACAACTGAATTATACCCCTGAAACTATATATACCCACTTACAACTGATATTATATACCCACTTACAACTGATATATATACCCACTGACATCTGACAATTATATACACACTTACAACTGACATTATATACCCACTTACATCATCTGACATTATATACCCACTTACATCTGACGTTATACGCCCCACTTACATCTGACATATTATATACCCAATTACATTTTGACATTATATACCCACTTAAAAACTGATATTATATATACCCACTGTAAAACTGATATTATATACCCACTTACATCTGACATTTATATACACACTTACAACTGACGTTTATATACCCACTCACATCTGATATCTGACACTATATACAACACTTACAACTGACATTATATACCCACTTAAAATCTGACCATTATATACCCACTTACATCTGACGTTATATACCCACTTACATCTGACATTATATACCCAATTACATTTAACATTAATATACCCACTTACAACTGATATTATATTACCCACTTAAAAACTGATATTATATACCCACTTACATCTGACATATTATATACACACTTACAACTGACGTTATATACCCACTTACATTTGACATTGTATACCCACTTACAACTGACATTATATACCCACTTACATCTGACATTATATACCCACTTACAAGTAACATTATATACCCACTTACATCTGACGTTATATAAACACTTACAGCTGACGTTATATACCCACTTACAACAGACGTTATATACCCACTTTATAACTGACATTATATACCCACTTACAAACTGACATTATATACTGACTTACAACTAACGTTATATACCCACTTACATCTGACGTTATATACCCACTTACAACTGACGTTATATACCCACTTACATCTGACATTATTTACCCACTTACATCTGACATTATATACCCACTTACAACTGACATTATATACCCACTTACATCTGACATTATATACTCACTTAAAAACTGACATATATATACCCACTTAAAAACTGACATTAATATTACCAACTTACTTCTGATATTATATACCCACTTACAACTGACATTATATACCCACTTACATCTGACATTATATACCCACTTAAAACTGACATTATATACCCACTAACATCTGATTATTATATACCCACTTACAATTTGACACAATATACCCACTTACATCTGAACATTATCTTATACCCACTTCAAACTGATATTATATAACCCACTTCAAACTGATAATTATATACCCACTTACATCTGACATAATATATACCCACTTACAACTGATATTATACACCCACTTACATCTGACATTATATACACAAATATAACTGATATTATATACCCACTTACATCTGACATTATAAGACCCCACTTACAACTAACATTAATTTACCCACTTACATCTGACGTTATATACCCCACTTACAACTGACATTATATACCCACTTACAACTAACATCATATATATACCCACTTACAACTGACATTATATACCCATTTACAACTGACGTTATAACAATTCTTAAAAACCAACTTCCAAACTGACATTTTAAGTTCCACTTACATCTGAGTTATAACCCCACAATAAACCTTTTTACATACCGTCCCACCTGTTTATGTTTCATTTTTTCCGCCAAATCATCTGTAAATCTTTCCAAAAAGTCGAGTTCGTCTGTGGCCAATGTTTCTTTTGCCATTAGTCAATGACAGGCAACCCAAAAGCAATGATCATTTGTATCACACCTTTCATCCTTAATACGTGTCTGAAAAAACAACAACATGCCCTTTTAATTTAAATAAAAATGAAACATGATTATGAACCGTTATGTTTAATTATTCTTTTTTTTAGTTTGATTGATCATGAGTTATATTAGTCGGGTAATATTTAAAATGCTCCTTGTAGCATGGTCGCTGATATTTCTTTTTTAATTTGCACATTCGTAAATCATTTAATTGGCAATAGTATATACCTCATTTCACAGACATATTAATAAACAGATAGGAAACTTCCTATCTTAACCAATGAAGTAACCAAAATATCACGTGGGCTCCTTAACTTTTCCTTCTATCTTCCTCTCTCAATTATTCACCGATTTTGATGAGAATACATCCAAAAGATTCATAGTGAATAGCAAAAATGGTTATTATAATAATTTATGTTTATTTTCAAAATAAGAAATTGTATAAAAAAAATGTTTAAAGTTTAAAATGTCATCATTTTTCGCTTTTTCTCTTAAAAATCAATGTTTTGACATCAGGGGCGTAGCGTGGCCGTTTTTGAAATTACTCCAAAATGAGGCAGAGTAGCTGCGACGCCTGGCGGCGAGTGGGGGGTAGGTGCGGGAGGGGGGTGACCCCCATCCCGCTTGTGGGGGGTTCGGGGGGTCTCTCCCGAGAACAATTTGGGAAATAGAACGCAAATGGTGCATTCTCCTGAAGTTTTTGAAGGGTGAGACCAGCAACGTAAAGAATTAGTTAACACTGTTTGTCACTTGAATCGGATAACTTTATTTGTAAAACTTAATATACCAATATAATTGTCGCGTGAAAAAAAATAGGACTATAGTTTCATCTTTGGAGAACAAGTTAAGAAATAGACATACCTGTGCATTTTTTTGTCTGTAAAGCATTTCCTTGTTATTAAACTTTTAAAAAACAAATTAAACCAAGTTCAGAAAGTAATTTGAAGTTGGGACATCATACATAAACAAAAACCAAACTTGCTATTTTATATCTCTTTATTATGCGATAATATTCAAATGCGAACGTCCACATACTCACCGTAGAGCTTGCATTTTTACTAACTTATGGTGAACACATTTAGATAAGTGCTCTTAATGTAGGTCTACTCTTGCAGTATAGTTTTTAACATCACTTAAAAGTCTGATCTAAGCCGCCAAGTCAGTTAAATAATGGTTAGCGAGTGCCTACCTCTCAGGCGCCAAAAGTAGTGGATAGCAATAGGGAAGACAATGTCATCATAACGATAGACATTTTCAATGGAAGTGACACTGTAATCAAACAAGCACTTTACTTTTACATACATACATAAATGCGTTTACACACGAAACAATAGCGCGAGACGCCTTTCTTTTCTACGCGTGAAGATGTCTACCTCACCTCTTCCACATTAATTTCTCTCTTTCCCTATAAAATGTTAAAGGAGGCCTAGGCCCGACATCCTCTCCGTCGTCATGGTGTTCCTTAGAATGAGGGGTCCCAAAGGGGTTTGCGTGAAAACGTGATCGGGTTGTTTTTGAAAACGTGAAAACGTGAAACAAATAATATTTCTGCGTGATTGCGTGTGAAAA